>BQNB010012817.1:34688-78419 GCA_026074375.1 Tanacetum coccineum | reverse complement strand
TCTTATGCTTAAGGCACTACATGGTATTGTGGACATGGGATTCAGATCTTCATCCTTGCACAGGTTCTTTGTCAAATTTAGATGACTTTGTAGGTATTTCAGGTGTGAACGGCCCTCTTTCTATAATCTTCTATTCTTGATCAAGTGCCGTTATGGGTTGTTTAGGTGGTGGTTGGATATCTTGTAGCAGTTGTTTAGAGTCTGTTCCTATTTCTTCGTCTCTTCGCAACTAAATCTTTGAGATTTTGTAAGCTTTATAAATCTGGAGGAGTTGGCTAAATTATTCGTTATCCTTAACGTCCATGTTAGCCTGTATAGTGTTACCATGTAGGAAGTAATTATAAGGATGCAAGATATCTACTCCTTGAATGATTTTTAGAAGGCCGCAAATATGTAGTAAACGTACCTGTTTATCAATCAGTATGCAAGAAAATCTTATAAAGTATGGTGCTTTATTGTTAAAATAAGTATAAAAGTAGTAACACAACATTAACATGTTCTTCAAAGTTTTTTAAATATGATCTGAACTATGCAATAGACGTTTAGACTTCCCTTTTATGTTCTATGCTGATTCAACAGTTCTTTTTAGTTCATTTACCAGTCTTCTGTTTGTCTCTTAAATGTATGAGTCCTGCAACAATTATAGTGCAATTTTAGTCACCTTCCTATTGTATCTAGATTATTTTTTCTTTTCACAGAACATTATCATGTTATTTCAAAAGTGTTTGTGGGTGCTTGGCCTTTTTTGGAAACCCTTTAGCAATCTAAAATACTCTTTAACACTAAATTAGGGAATACATATTTTTTCACAGGGGACTATGGTTAATATATAATTAAATTATATATTAACCTTTTAAAAAATGAAGAATTTGAAAATGCAGAATTTAATATATAATTAAATTATATATTAACCTTTTAAATTATATATATATTAACGAGTTAATTATCTGTGATATGTAAATGCACTTACTTTAGTAAAGTCTCGTATGAATTCTTCCTTTTCCTTCTCGATCCTTTCAAGTTCCCTCGTAAGGACTTCCTTGAACTGAAAGGAATCTTAATAGTTACCGATTGTATAAACATATTTATACTAAGATTGTTTTATTGATATATGTATAATAAGAAAAGGACTTATAAAATGGTAAGGGTCAAATAAAATCATTTCTACCACAAATTTTTTTGTGAAAAGGCTATCAAAAAACTTGAAGGTGTAACTTTATAAAGTTGGTAGTTTATTTGTCTAAATGAAGTTGGTTAGCTACACAATTAGAATTCTGGGCATCAAGTGTTACTTCATGGGACCAACTTACTGTGTGAAATGCATCCAATGTGGGGTCGTGCCCAATTTTAAACATGAGCTTCCGTTTCTATTACCTAGAAAAGAACCATAATAAACGTAGGATTAGAGAAACAAGTAACAACAACTGCTTGCTAGCAAATCATATAAACTGTAAGACATAAGCTACAGCAGAATAGCTAGAAGACCTTTTGAACTGCAATATCTAGAGTTGGCCTTCCATACACATTCCAATTGGTAACCATAAATGACTGCGCGTTAACAAAATTAGACCAAACAGATTACAGAAAGAAACATCACACAGTAATGAAAAAACAAAAAAAATATTATGAAAAAATACATGACAGTGAAATAAATGAAGTGCAAAATGATGTGCGATCGTCGTAGGACTTCAACAAGAAGTTTTACAACTCCCTAGGCAGAGCACCTAACCGTTGTAGTGTAGTAAGGTAAGACTCGAGGGTTGTTATCGTTCGCTAGGGGAATAGGTTAGGAGGTTCGAACAAGATCTAACAAAGGTCTACATGGTTGAGAGAAGATTTTTTTTGTATTTTTATTTTATAGAAAACAGGTAAAATCATGGTTTGAGAGGTTGGTTTGTTTTATCTAATTAAACTACTGATAATAAAATAAATCTAAACTACTTTGGTGATAACTATATGAAAAACGAACGTATTTACATAATCATGCATTACTCCTCAGACTACTTGTTGGGACTAAAAGCCTTCTTGAAGTTACTGCTGCTAAGCAAAACTTAGTGCTGTTCAGTAATCTTAATGAAAAATATGCTAAGTAGTTAGTACTGCTAGTGTATATTACTACTGCTAGTGTAACTTAGTTACTACTGCTAGTGTAACTTAGTACTGCTAGTATATGTTAGTACTGCTAGAGTAAAGTTAGTACTGCTGGTGAAGATTGAAGAAAATATTCTAAGTAGTTACTACTGCTTGTACATAGTTAATGCTGCTGGTGTATAAGTTAATGCTGCTGGTGTATATGTTACTACTTCTGGTATAAAGTTACAACTGCTGAAAGATTACAACTGCTGAAAGATAAAGATTGTTTAGAGATCAAGATTACTTACGTGATAAGTATTAGATATTTATAGAATAGATCATAGAGAATATTCTAAGTTTTAGGAATATATTGTAAATCGACTAGGACTCCTTGGTGTATAAAAAGAGGTCCTATGGCATAGAGTTCTATGTACCAAAAACGAGTCATTCATAGAATTGTCATAGATTCAAGGTTTTGTAACCCTAATACTAGGAGAGTATTCATATTATTTGTAATAATAATATTGGAGCTTTTATTATTGAATTATATTGTTTTGTGTTACTGTTTCATTGAAGAATTCTTCTTATATTAAAGATTAGATTCCACATAATCTTTAGTATTATCAAACAAAGTTTCTTAACTAAGTTGTGTTAGATTTATCTAGCATAACTAAACATTAAACAAGCTTAAGGAATTCGATCATTAGAAGTTAACTGGGATCAACAAGTGGTATCAGAGCATTGTTGCTTTAAGAAGATTTGAATAAGAAGAATCTGTTTTTGATAGAAGATATGGATCAAGACTCTGCACACATGGTCGCTGCATCAAAAGTTCCCATGCTCAAACCAGGTGAGTTTGAGTTATAGAGGATGAGGATCGAGCCGTACATACAGATGATAGACTATGCTCTATGGGAAGTCATAGAAAATGGAAACACTGCACCAAAAACAACAGTTGTGGAAAGTGTTGAGAAAGTAATACCTCCTATTACTGCTGAAGAGAAGGCTCAGAAAAGATTAGAAGTGAAGGCAAGAAGTACTTTAATGATGGACATTCCTAATGAACATCAGTTAAAGTTTAACTCCATCAAGGATGCTAAGCTATTATTGGAAGCTGTAGAAAAGAGATTTAGTGGGAATGCAGCTACTAAGAAGACACAAAGAAATCTCTTAAAATAACAGTATGAAAACTTTACTGCTCTAAGCTCAAAGATGCTTGATCAAACCTTTGATAGGCTTTAAAAGCTTGTGAGTGAGCTAGAGATTTTGGGTGAAACACTTTCACAAGAAGATGTAAACCAGAAGCTGTTAAGAAGTTTATCACCAGAATGGAACACACATGCTGTTGTGTGGAGGAATAAGCCTAAACTAGAGACAATGAGCATGGCTAATCTCTACAACAATCTCAAAGTATATGAACCAAAAGTCAAAGGGACATCAAGCTCAAATATAAGCATACAAAACATGGCTTTTGTGTCCTCTAACAACTCTAGCAGCACTAATGAAGCAGTTAATATTGCGCATAGAGTTTCTCCTGCTAGCACTCAAGTTAGTGTTGCTAACTCCACAAATGTTGATAACTTAAGTGATGCCGTTATTTATGCATTCTTGGCTAGTCAACCAAATAGTCCTTAACTTGTCACTAAGGACTTACAACAAATTCATCCAGATGACATTGAAGAGATGTATTTGAGATGGAAAATAGCCATGTTGACTATGAGGGCTAGAAGATTCTTGAAGAAAACTAGAAGGAAGCTTACAGTCAATAACAATGAGAATATTGGCTTTAACAAGTCCAAAGCAGAGTGCTACAACTGCCACAAGAGGGGACATTTTACTAGGGAGTGTAGAGTTCCAAGGAATCAAGACTACAAGAACAAGGAAAGCATAAGAAGGACTGTGCCTGTGGAAACCTCTACTTCCACAATTTTGGTTTCATGTGATGGTCTTGGTGGTTATGAATGGAGTGATCAGGCAGAGGAATGACCTAATTATGCTCTCATGGCTTATTCATCTTCAAGTTCTGACTCTGAGGTATCTTCTACTTGTTCTAAATCTTGCTTGAAGACTGTTGAAACTCTTAAATCTCAATATGATCAACTACATAGAGATTTAGAGAAATCTAAGTTAATGGTTATAGCTTATAAGTCAGGATTAGAGTCAATAGAAGAGAAACTTGAAGTTTATAAGGCAAATAAGTCTATCTATTCGCAAGATATAAAGGTCTTAAATCTGAAATTGAATGTAAAGATATAGCTATCACAGAGATCAGGAAGAAACTAGAAATATCTCAAAAAGAAAAAGATGGAATTCAATTTAATGTAGATAAATTTGAAAATGCATCTAAAAGCTTAAACAAACTCATAGAAAGTCAGATTGTTGACAACTACAATAAAGGCTTAGGCTATAATGCAGTTCCACCTCCCTACACAGGAAACTTCATGCCTCCAACACCTGACTTGTCTTTTATTGGTTTAGATGAGTTTGCAAATAAGTCTGTAGTTGAGAATTGTTAAGCTAAGTCTAGTAAAGAAGAGTCTAAGACAGATAGGCAGAATGATGATGCCCCAATTATTGAGGAATAGGTGTCAGATAGTGAGGAAGAAAATGTGTCTCAAACTAAGATTGAAAAGAAAATAGCTAAGCCTAGTTTTGTTAAGATAGACTTTGTCAAAGCTAAAAAACAAACAAAACTGATAGGAAAACTGCTAAACAATTAAGCACAATAGGCAAAACACTCACATTCCTAGAGGCAATCAAAGAAACTGGAATAATATGATGTCTCAGAGACTAGGAAGCAATTTTGAGATGTTTAACAAAGCTTGTTATGTGTGTGGAAGTTTTGATCATTTGCAGGTTGATTGTAATTATCAAAGGGTGGTAAAACCTGTTTGGAACAATGCTCAAAGAGTGAATCATCAAAACTTTGCAAGAAAGACTCACCCCTGTGCTAAAAAGAACATGGTTCCAAGATCAGTACTAATGAAGTCTGACTTAGTATTAGTTAATACCGCTAGGCAAGTTAATGCTACACACTTAAAAGCAACAGTGAATGATACTAAACCAATGTCATATTTTTCTAAAAAGGCACATTCAACTGTTAAGAGGCCCATTCACAAGAATACAACATTTAAAAACAATAATTTTAATCAGAGGGTTAATACTGTTAAGGGTAAAAATGTTAATATTGCTAGGCCAAAAGCAGTAGTTAATGTTGTTCAGGGAAATAATGTTAATGTTGTTAAGGCCTCAGCTTGTTGGGTTTGGAAACCAAAGACTAAAGTTATAGACCATGTTTCTAAACATAATAGTGCATCAATCACCCTAAAAAAATTTGATTATATTGATGCACAAGGCAGATCCAAGTCAGTGATGGCTTGGGTCCCCAAAAGAAACTGATTTTCTTATCTAAATGTGCAGGGAAATCCACAAATGGATTTACAGGATAAAAGAGTGATTGATAGTGGATGCTCAAAGCACATGACAGGGAACATGTCCTATCTTACAGACTATGAAGAGATAGATAGAGGATATGTTGCTTTTGGAGGGAACCCTAAAGGAGGGAAAATCACAAGAAAATGTATAATTAAAACAAGTAATCTAGATTTTGAAAATGTGTATTTTATGAGAGAGTTAAAGTTTAATCTCTTTAGTGTGTCACAAATGTGTGATAAAAAGAATAGTGTTCTTTTTAATGACACTGAATGTATTGTTTTATCTCCAAACTTTAAGTTAATTGATGAAAGTCGAGTTTTACTTAGAGTTCCTAGAAAGAACAATATGTATAGTGTTGATTTAAAGAACATAGTTTGTTAGCCTCAAAATATTGAGTCAAACAAGGAAGTTCGTTCATTAATTATATTAGGTCTCGGTCATTAATTAATTATACGTTGTAATAGGCTAGACGGGTAAACGGGCTCTTTATGTAATCTAATCGGTCACGTGTATCGGGCGAAAGCCCAAGTAATCCCAAGCCCGGCCCGTAGAAACACCAAGGCATGAAAGCCTCTTAGTTTTAACTATAAATACCCCTCTCCAAGGATGGAGAGGGTGTTGCTTCTCTTTGTATTTTCACATAGTAAATCAACCATCTTTATTTTTCTCTCTTTAATTCTCTCTCTAAAATTCTTCCTTTTCTCCTATCTTATTTTTCTTCTTAAAAACTTCGTGTATTTTTTTTACTAATACCAAGTTTTTATTTTTATTTTTCTTATTTTTCCCTTTTCAAAAACTTTATGGGGTTTGAATCAGTTTTTTTTTCTTTTCAAAGTTTCATTATAGTTTTTTTAAAAGAATCAAAGCTTAAACGTATTATCTTTCTCTTTCAAAACTGGTATAGAGAATAAACCTCCATTACCAATCATTTGCAAGCTTATTTGTGTTTTATTTCGTGGCCTATTTTTTTTCCTTTCTTTTGCTTATCCTTTTCGTGGTTTAGTCCTTGGGAAGAGCTTATTTTAAAGCTTATGTTCTTGGTTGGCTTATTTACTTCCCTTGTTAGCTTATTGGTCATGGTTTGAAACACAAGGGGAACAAGATCCATTTTTTTTAGCAACAAGGACGTTGGCTGTTTGTTGGTTTGTGCCCAAGACAAAATCAAGGACATTGTACGTTTTAACATCTTGTGTGAACCGAACGAGTTCAAACCTAAAGGAACCGATCTAGCAAAAGTTCACAAGGAAACAAACTAGTCAATTGTGTTCAGGCCACCGATCTAGTCAATTTTGTTCACGAGACGAACCGATCTAGTTCAACTACAAGTGCCGATCTAGTTCATTTAGCAACAACCGAACGAGTTCAACCTTTAAGAACCGATCTAGTTCATTTAGCAACAACCGAACGAGTTCAACCTTTATGTACCGATCTAGTCATTTCCTTGAAGACCCGAACGAGCTTTGTGCACCGAACTAGTCGAAATCCTTAAGGACCCGATCTAGTAAAGTTCTTATGCAACCGAACTAGTTATCATTCCTTCACACCCGAACTAGTAATTCGCTTATAAGACCCGATCTAGCAATTTTCAGATTTTCGGTTTTGAGTGTCGGCAATCTTCGAGACTTACGACATACACCGTTATGATCGTGACATCTTTTCGATCAACGTGGTATATTCACTTGTTTCCGACGATAACCGTAAGAGTCAGCGAGCAATAATTTTCATACGTTGCATTTTTACAAATTCAAACGAAGAAGAAACAAATTTAGGAGGGAAAATGTTTTTATTTCTTATAATTCCAATTTTACACTTTTGGCCCCTCGACTTCTAAACACTTTTCATTTTTTACATTCAGATTTTCACTTGTTTACTATTAAACCTTTGTTTTTTAAGCAAGATTAATTAGAACCTTTTACTTTCAAACTTTTTCACTTTTAAACTTTTAATTTTTGTTATTTTTTAGTTTTACATTTTAATTTTCAAACTTTTTTACTTTTAGCCCTATCGTTGTAAGAAATTTCACCGTTAGTCCTCACAAGTTATAATTCAGCCCGGTAGTCATCCAAAGTGAACCGCTTGTGCACCGTTTGTCCTTACTTGAGTTTTAATCAACCGTTACTCATCTCAAGTTGAAAGTTTGTGCACCGTTCATCGTTTTAGCTCACAAATCGTTAACAAAAGTTCAAGTTCTTCAACAACAACAACAACGATTTCACCAACAACAATTCTATTTTCACGGTTTTTCTTGATTTAGTAAAATCCCGCGAAATACTCTTGTATTTTCTCGGTTTAGTCAAGACTTGTAAAATCCCGTAAAATAGTTTTCCACAACAACAACAATCACTTTACCTGCTTAAGATCCTACAAATCATTTTCACTTCATAATTTAACAAATCATTCATCATGAAACTCTAATTGTAACTTCCACAAACGACAGTCAAATGCATAAAACAATATTGGCAATGGTTTAAGGGATCGGTCCACCATGCTGGCAACAGGGGGGGGGGGGGGGGGGGGGCGGGACGCAATTGTATAATTGCGATCACAGTTCTTACGATACAGTGATACAAGACCAAATGGTGATGCCTTACGGAAGTGCATTTCAAGGTCCTACACTCCAACGATTGTCACAACACCAGATGTTCTTGCAACAGAGGATTCTCCAGCAGTTCCTGAACAAACAAACAGGCGAGACAGTTATGAATATGACTCCTGAAAACAGAGCTAATTTTGAATCAGAAAAAGAAGCGATTCATTTGATATTGACTGGAAATTGGCGATGATATATCAAACTGTTGATGCAGTCAACAGCTCAGAAATGTAGGAAGCCACAAACGGCTACAACAAGTAATTCACTCAATATTCAAGGATGTCAGACAAATTATTTTGGGAGTTTGGTACATTCACTCTCACGATGGAGAAAACAATTGAGTCTTTACTACACAAGATTCTACAAGATGATGTTTGAATTGATCAAAAACAATTTGCAGTTGCTTACGCTGCAAGTCAATGTTTTCATTTCTTCAATAACTTCACATATGGTCAAGATTTGTAACAATTGTCAAGCAACAACACAAGTTGGATGAAGTTTCATATCACAAACTCTTTGACATTCTGAAACAATACCAAAAGGAAGTTAATAACTCCGTGCTGAAAGAATGTCAAGAATGCTAACATTAGCACTAGGTGTACTGCTCAAACACTTCAAGACCTTATTATCAATCATCAAAACCTCAAAATCTATATGCACCCCATCAAAAAGCTTCGCTTCTACCTGATATTCCTGCAATAAAGATACAAGGAAAGAGATTAGCTAAACAATCACACCCCATCTGCGTCAGCTTCGAGAAGGACAGTGATCCTGAACAAGCTCAGAGGGATAAAGACATGTAGAAAAATTTGGCTTTCATTGCAAAGTATTATGAAAATCTACAAACCTACCAACAAACAACTCAGAACTTCTTCAACACAGAACCAAGATGTAGGATACTACTCCAAGTACAGAATGACAATCCGACTGGACAGTTTGGGAATCGAGGGCAGTAATGTTGTAGGGGTAGAGAAAACTGTAAGGGGAGGTGGGTTTATTGGGGGGGGGGGTGGACGGGCCTGTCAAGTAGTGCACAGTCTGGGATCCAGTGTTTTTAACTGCAAGGAAATATGGTCCTTATGCTATAGGAATGCAGAAGCCAAAATGGGTTAAAGACTCCAACGTATCATAAGGAAAAGATGTTGCTGTGTAAACAAGCTGAGAAAGGTGTTCAACTTCAAGCAGAGCAATCTGACTGGCTAGCAGACACGAATGAAGAAATTGATGAACAAGAGTTAGAAGCACATTACAGTTACAAGGCAAAGATCCAGGAGGTTCCGATGCAGACTCAGGCACTGACTCTGAGGCCATTGGACAGGTTATACTACGATACGATGCTAATGTGTATGCCAATGACATACAACATCTCTGAGCAATCTGGAATCCATTAGTAAACATTGTAGTGAAAGGGTGTTAGTAATGTATTCCTGACTTCACCAGATTGTTGTTACTGAATTTAGTATGGACCAAAATGAAGTAGTAAAGTGATGATGCGAGTGTTGCACTTGACTAATTTAATTGCCTAATTTAATACTTGATGTCGATGAAATAAAAGATTTAAAGAATTAAGAAAGCAATGCAACCTTGACTCAAGGATTATGATTGTAAATATCTTCTGCGCGAACTAGTAAAACTTTAGGGGAATCTAATAGTATTCGGGAGAGTAGCTTCAGTTGCCCTTCAAATAACAGACTGAGTCTTGGAGGGTAAAGGCCTTTAATGATCGCTCAGTTGATTATGACAAACTTGAACGTAAGTTAAATGAAACTCTGGGACTATTAGCTCAAAAAGAAATTGACATAAAAGAAGGTTTAAAACTTAAAGCTACGAAATTTCTGTTGTAAGAGAAACACGATGAGTTAGTCCAACCGAGTCTTTTAACAAAGTACATACGAAGGTCTTGTCAAGAGAAAACAAAGGTCATAACGGATTTGAAGCTTAAGGAAAGAAAAAGATATGACCAAAAATGTTTCATGGATACCATTAAGGTTTTTAAATGAAATTAGTTACAAAAGACGTCAATCATCTAAAGCCTTTTTTTTTATTAATTATGTTTAGCACCCAAAATGCCTACATTTATAGAAGACCTAACTTTGCCAATCATTGTACCTCAAAAGGCTCAAAATATGATACATTTTGGTATGCATCCTACAGGACCAATCCTGATCTTGCAAACTAGACTGTCCCCGATAGGAGAGACTTGACTTTGATAAGAGCGTCGATCAAATTGAATAAAGACTTAGTGAACCCTTTTGATACACAAAGTTCAATAGTCTTACGAAATTTTTAAACCCCGACTCAGCATATGAAAATCAGTTCGCACAGGCAAATGAATAAGAAAGAAAATGAGGAGAAAATCATTTGTGAAACCAAACCCCAAAGATTTTCAAAAACATAGATTTTCTTACCGAGTGTCAAAATCATAGCAAAAGTAGAAAGCTATAATACTCATGACCGAATAAAATTCATCATCTGAAGAAATGTTGATCAGACTGTGGTAAAACATTCAAACAACCGTCTTCATCTTTCGTACCAACTGCTCAAGAATGGAAATACTAGTTACGACACGTTGATTCATTGCCTTAAGGAACTCCAGAAGATAGTTACGCGTTTGTACCTGAACATAAGCAAGAAATGCTTGCAGATTTTAAATAGTTGAATCTCTTGATGATGAATTGAAGAACTGAATCTGCTAAGGCTAGAATTTTTTTAAACATGTATGATCTGCTTTTACTAAGAATGTGTGTCTACAGTGCTTTTTATAAATATGGTTTATTTGCAATCTTCATCTGATTTAGATGAGTTCACTGAAATACATGATCTTTATTTTCTTCATAAAGTAGGGAATGTGAACTATCTTTGCACAAAAGGCTTTCTGAACAAATGCATTTGTAAGTCAAGAGATTTACATTGAGCTTTTACGACGTTTTGTAAATTAGAGAAACACACTCAATTCTCTTGAAATCTGCTTACAACAATGTCAAGACCAACTGAAAATTGACACAATTTTGCAAGAAAGCGTCAATTGTATTTCGAATATTTTTAGATGAGATCACTGCGATTACAATGCTTATATCTTTATAAAGACAGGATGTGATGTCTTGCACAACAGCTTTCTGCACAACTGAATTGTAAGTAAAGAGATTTAACTAGTTTTATGAAGTTTGCTAATTAGAAAAAACACTCACTTTCTCTTGAAATCGCTTTTACAACAATGTCAAGAACAACTGAAAAATGACACAGTTTGCAAAGAAAGGTGTCAAATGTATTTTGAAAAGAAAATGAGAACATTACTTTGAAGATACAAGATTTGAAAGCTCAACTGCACAGACAAGAAATTGCAATAAGTGCGTTAAGAAACTCATTGAAAACTGCAGGAAAATCTGTGGACAATAAGTTTGATAAAACCATTGTTGTTCGATAACCAATAGCTTACAGGTTCCAAAAACATCAGTTTTAGGAAAACCCGGATCCTTTTTCAGGACTTCTTGAGAGGAAATTTTTTGCAAAGAAAAAAAGTCAGTTTCAAAAACTAATGAGTCTGAGGGTTTATCAAAACCAGTCACTCCACAGAATTTGCCTCAAACAGCAACGCAAGCTATAAGAAACACAAATGTGATTACCCCAAGCATGTATCGAATTGCAAGTAGTACCACATAAACTAGAGCACCACAGTTGACTCAAACTTCTAGGAATACTAATCCTCGCGTATCTACATCTACAGGAGTCGCTCATAAAACTAATGTTAGCAGACCACAACCTAGGAGCAATCAAATGAAAGATAAGGTCATGCCAAATACTAGTCATGTGAAGTATAGTTTTAAGAAGACTTATAGTAGAGACACCCTAGGATTGTCTAGTATTTCTAATCAAACAAAGTCTGTAACTGCGTGTAATGACAGTTTAAATTCCAGAACTTCGAATGTTAATGTTGTTTGTGCTACTTGTGGAAAATATGTGTTCAATTTGAATCATGATGCTTGTGTTTCTAAGTTTTTGAATGATGTGAATGCTAGAACTAAGAAGCCTACAGTAGTGCCTATTAGTACTAGGAAACTGATAAGTCAAGCGAACAAAGCTGTTGCAACATACCGTAAGAAAATAGTTGCATCAGATTCCACTACCACAAATTATAAGAGTTACTATAGGATGCTATATAAGAAAACTAGTAAGGCGTAGAAATGGTGGATAGCACAACAATGCCCATCAGCATATACATGGGTTCCTAAGACAAAAAAGAAATGGGTACCAAAAGTTAGGAATGAAAGTGTGACTAAGAAAGTTAGTTTTGCCATAGATAATGTATCTAGGATAACTAATGTCTTAAAACTCATAAACACTTTAGGATCTAATTTTTCATGTATTCCATCGTCCTCTAATTCTCTTGCAGATTGTACAACTTATTCTATTCATTGTTAACTTGGGATGCACAAAGCACATGACGGGCAATCTATCACTATTGTGCAATTTTGTTGAAAAATATTTAGGTAACGTTCATTTTAGCAATGATCAATTTGCTCTAATTCTTGGTTATGGAGATTTGGTTCAAGGAAATATCACGATCAACAGGGTTTACTACGTCGAAGGTCTTAATTAGAATCTTTTCTCGGTTGGTCAATTCTGTGATGCGGATTTGGAGGTTGCATTTCGGAAATCTACGTGTTTTGTTAGAGATTTTTAAGGAAACAACTTACTAACCGATAATCGTGGAACTGATCTCTATACTATTTCTCTTCAAGAAACAACTTCAACAAATCCAATCTATCTCATGGCTAAAGCCTCACTAACTCAAGCATGGTTATGGCATCGAAGACTTTCTCATCTCAACTTCGACTACATCAACTTGCTTTCAAAGAAAGATGTTGTGATTGGTTTACCAAAACTGAAGTATGTCAAGGATCAACTATGTTCCTCTTGTGAAGTGAGTAAAGCAAAACGAAGTTCATTCAAGTCAAAGACTGTTCCAAGTTCAAAAGGTCGATTGAATTTGCTTCACATGGACTTATGTGGTCCAATGCGGGTTGCTAGCATAAATGGGAAGAGATATATTCTGGTAATTGTCGATGACTACTCCAGATATACTTGGACACTCTTTCTACGTTCCAAAGATGAAACACCAGCAGTTTTAAAAGACTTTCTCATGATGATACAAAGAAATCTTCAAGCCTCTATAATTTCTGTTCGCACTGACAGAGGCACTGTGTTCTTAAACAAGACACTTAATGCATTCTTTAAAGAAGAAGGAATTGAGCATCAAACTTCTACACCTCAAATACCTGAACAGAACGGCGTTGTCGAAAGATGAAACCGCACTCTCGTTGAGGCTGCTGGTACGATGCTTTCAGCTTCTAAACTTCCTTTATTCTTTTGGGCTGAAGCAATTGCAATCGCATGCTATACTCAAAACAGATCAATCATCATCCCAACTCATGAGAAAATGGCATATCACATCATTAATGACAGAAAACCCTCAATCAAACACCTTCACATCTTTGGTTGCACGTCTTACCTAACCAGAGATGGTGAGAACTTGGATAAGATGAAAGAAAAAGGGGATCCGTGCATTTTGGTAGGATACTCCACTCAGTCAAAGGGATATCGTGTCTACAGCAAGAGAACAAGGTTGATAGTTGAATCCATCCATCTCATATTTGATGAGATCAAAGAGATGTCTGAGACATCTGTTGCTAATGACACTTCAGGCCTCGTTCCCCAACAATAAAAGGCGTCAGATTATGACAACCCTGACCCCGCACCAGAACTACAAAATGTTTCTTCTTCAGTAGATACAACAGTTCCATCACAACAGGAGTTGGATCTTCTTTTCAGTCCTTTGTACGACAAATTTTTCAATGATGGTACTTCTCGTGCCAACAAGTCTTCTTCTCCTACCGATAATTCTGCTCCACAAGACACATACCCTTCAACGAATATTCACCCTACATCAGAACCATCAACTCCTACAAATGTTCATGCTGAGGAAAACATCGATAATCAAGCAGAATTTACCAATCCTTTCTGTACACCGGTATAAGAAAATGCTGAGTCTTCCACACGCAATATTGGTACTTCAAATGTGCATACCTTCAATCAACCTCAAGATTCTAAATATCGATGGAAAAAAGATCACCCGTTAACTCAAGTTCATGGTAATCCATCAAAGCCAGTGCAAATAAGATGACAACTTGCAACCGATCCTGAAATGTGTATGTTCGCACTCACCGTGAGCACTGCTGAACCAAAAAACATTAAGGAGGTAATGGCTGATTCTGCATGAATAAAAGCAATGCAGGAAGAACTTCATCAGTTTGACAGACTACAAGTCTAGGAACTCGTTGATAAAACGTTTGGCAAGAACGTAATCAAGCTAAAGTGGTTATGTAAAAACAAAAAGGATGAAGACCAAACTGTAATTCGCAATAAAGCACGACTTGTAGCTAAGGGTTATGCTCAGGAAGAGGGTATTGATTTCGAAGAATCATTTGCCCTAGTTGCTAGCTTGGAGGCTGTCAGGATTTTTGTCGCATATGCTGCACACAAGCCTTTTCCAATTTATCAGATGGACGTGAAATAACATTTCTTAATGGTCCATTAAAGGAGGAGGTTTATGTTGCACAACCAGACGGATTCATTGATCCTGATCATCCAGCCAAAGTTTACCGTCTAAGGAAAGCTTTATAAGGATTAAAACAAGCTCCGAGAGCCTGGTATGATAAACTCTTAAAATTCCTGATTTCCAAAGGTTTTACTAAAGGTATCATTGACCTGACCCTATTCATGATAAAATACGGGGAGGACATTCTACTTGTGCAAATTTACGTTGATGACATTATTTTTGGTTCCACAAACCCTAAATTTTCAAAATGTTTTGAAAAATTAATGCACGTTAGATTTGAGATATCCTTAATGGGGGAAATGAAATTCTTTTTAGGACTTCAGATCCACCAATCCCCATGCGGTATTTTTATCAATCAGGCCAAATATACTTTAGAGATTCTAAAAAAACATGGTATGGAAAAAGGATAAAGCATTGGTACACCAATGGCTACGAAACCTAAATTAGATGCAGACTTGAGTGGTGAACCCGTAGACCAAACTGATTACCGTAGTAAAATCCGGTCACTCATGTATCTGATATCTAGTAGACCATACATAGTGCAAGCTGTATGTTATTGTGCAAGATATCAAGCAAGACCGACTAAAAAACACCTCAAAGAGGTTAAAAGGATCTTTCGATACTTAAGAGGTACCATTAACATAGGACTCTGGTATCCGAAGGGTTCTGGCTTTGAACTAACAGCTTTTTCAGATGCCGATCATGCCGGTTGCGTTGATACTCGCAAAAGCACTTCTGGAGGAATACAGTTCCTAGGTGATAAGTTAGTCAGCTGGATGTCAAAGAAGCAGGACTGTACTGCAATGTCATCAGCAGAGGCTGAATACGTGGCGTTATCTGCAAGTTGTGCTCAAGTAATGTGGATGCGGACACAGCTTCAAGATTATGGCTTCAACTACAACAAAATACCGTTGTATTGCGACTCTCAGTCAGCCATAGCAATATCATGCAACCCCGTGCAGCACTCCCGTACCAAGCACATCCATACTCGGTATCATTTCATCAAAGAACAGGTTGAAAACGGTATAATTGAATTGTACTTTGTCAGAACTGAATACCAATTGGCTGATATAGATAGGTTTCAGTATCTTGTCAGGCGAATTGGTATGAGATGTTTGAATCCAGCAGAACTGGAGGTTTTGACAAATGAAGGCAGCACATGTGTGTTAGAATATGGTGTTTTGGATGACTCTACCTGTTTATGAATGTTGCTCGAGGATGTGAGAGGTTCTGAAAACCTAACTTTCTTGACTTTGTTCATTCGTGTGACAATAACCAATTTCTCACTAGGTTTATTTGTAGTAGGGCATGTATCTCGAACATAAATAGGTAACTCTTGAATTCGTTTGGCATGATTACAGGAAAATTCTAACGCATTATCTAAAGGTTATGTGAGCGTCCCTATTTTTCAATAACTTAGGAGCTAAAGGATCTAAATCAAGTTTGAACATCCCTGGGGCAATAGTTGTGGCATTAGTTATTGTGGTTGTATTATCAAGCACATTTTTACCTATTTAATTTCCTTAATTCATTTTGTAATGTTGTTGTCACAAAAACCTTTTCTTGAATTTATCCTTTTATATTCTCATTTTCCATAGACTTATAGTTCAATTGAGAAATCAAAGAGTAATAGTGATCTTTAGAAAGAGCACATGTCTTTTTCATACAATTTTGTGTTCATTTTTTAAATGATTGTCAATGTTGAGGGGGAGCTTTTTTGAAAAATATGTTTTTTCTTAATGATTGTTGGATACATTTTCATATACATGGGCAATTCTTATATATTCAACACATTTAAATAGGTCTTAATAAATCATCTACGGAATAATAATGATTATTAAATAGTATTGTTGTATATAGATAATTAGGTGGTTAAGACAAATTTTTCAAGAATTCTTCGATGACAATTAATAATCTTTCAATAAATTGTTGTGTCATACAAATGCTATACCCGCAATTTATAGTCATTGTACAAACTTGGTATCTTGGTTTTGGTGTCATACATTATGTAAAATCTAGGGGAGCAAATTAAGGTTCCTTGTAATTCATGTAAGTAAAACTTTTCCCCATGGTGTTATTTCAATGATATATTTATCACAAAGTATTTCAAAAACTAAGTGAAATAGTATTTAAATAAGGGGAGAAAAGAAATGTATTTAAAATGTGATCTTTTTATAAATAATAAGTGATTGTTTGACTCAAAGTGATTGATTCTCTTGCAAAAGGTTTTATGGTTACGATCTCATTTCCTAAACATCTTATTTCACGACGATTTCTAAAAGTCATAAGGTAGGTAAGGTTAGTTATTTTTGAATTATGATCCAACCCAGAAACGGAGGGGAAATCTACACCAAGGATACTCCATAGTTAGAAATAGCGTCCTTAGGTATAATTAGAGTTGAATGTGTATTAGGGAAGAATGCCGACTAAGATTGAGCTAACACTGGAACATCACAACAACGGGTTGTTATGACATCTTGGTTAAGCATTTGAAGGGGTTTAAGAATTAAAAGAAATGTATCGTTAAAGGGTGAAAAAGAAGAAGCTCTCCACATAACTTAAGGCAGAAAATCGAGTAATACATATGCTGTCAGAATCACAATGTAGATTTTGACATTGAATGACGACAATCATGGAACCCAGTGATGCAATGACAAACCCTTCCAGCCATTTTGGGTTTCTTTTTTTTTTTTTTCTCAAAATGTAACTTGTCGATTTGTCACGGAAGATACATGACAACTTCTATGACTTACTCACTCTGAGTTAGTTGATATTGAATAGGTGGCATCGTCTGCTCAGCCTTTATTACTAAACCAAAATGCACTAATGGTCTAGAGCCAAGAGATCCATAAATAAATCTAATTAGGGAACACATTTTCCATTTCTAAATTATTGAACACCATAAGTTCACAAGCTATGAACAACTGTCCTACGCATTATCCTTGTGTGTGATTGTGCCATGAACAATCTGAGTGATACTTATGTAACTCACCATGAAGATGGAAATCCTGTTGAGCCCGCATCAAAACAAGCTCTTGGTAGGGACTTATGAGATTTATATGAATTCATACTTGTGTCAACTTGGAAGAAACGATGGTCGATTTAATGTGAAATCAAAACTTGTTCAGGAAATGATTTGACTGCTAATCAGAAAGATAGTAATAATCAAATTTCACTCTTACGTATTGTCTGCTTTGAGACGTTCGGTAATGAGAACAAGCAAGTCATGGTAAATTTAATTATTTGTGTTAGAAGGACCCTAGCTTTGTAGTGAGGAAACCATGTTAAGGAGATTCTTTGAATCTACCTGATCACAGGTACAGTATTTATACTGTAAAATGGTCCTACGGAACTGAAGGTTAATCTAACCAAATCCGAAACGAGTAATGACAAAAGCCAATATTTAGGCTCCACAGCTTTATTGCTAATGTTTTTATTTCAGGATACATAAAGATGGAGATGGTGATGCTCTTTCAGCTGGTAGTCGGGGATTCATTACCACATGCTCATGCTCAAAGACATACTATAAGCATCAAAGATTCAAGAATCATGAAGCTCAAGAATTTAAAGGACAAGACTTATGCACAACCTCTGATATACAAGTTCTTCCTTCAAAGTATCAAGTCTATCAAGGAGATTGTTAGCAAGCTTTCAAGAAGATGCAAAGTATGAGTATGTTGGTCAAGACACAAGATCGCAAGGAGGCCAAAGACGATCAAGACGGAAGGATAAAGATTTAAAGATCTTGGACGAAAAGACAAAGTCAAAAGACAATGACAAAGGCTCAAGATCAAAGATCACAAAGCATGAAGGAACAAGCCTACAATGTTAGCAGAGACAAAGATCACAAAGAGCTCAATGAACAAAGCATTCTCATTGATTCACGAAAAGGAGTGTTACAATGAACTCACTTCGGGGGAGATTGTTAGCCTCAAAATATTGAGTCGAACAAGGAAGTTTGTTCATTAATTATATTAGGTCTCGGTCATTAATTAATTATACATTGTATTAGGCTAGACGGGTAAACGAGCTCTTTATGTAATCTAATCGGTCACGTGTATCGGGCGAAAGCCCAAGTAATTCCCAAAGACCGGCCCGTTGAACACAAAGGCATGAAGCCTCTTGGTTTGACTATAATACCCCTCTCTAAGGACGGAGAGGGTGTTGGTTCTCTTTGTATTTTCACATAGTAAATCAACCATCTCTATTTTTGTCTCTTTAATTCTCTCTCTAACTTCTCTCTAAAATTCTTCCTTTTTACCTATCTTATTTTTCTTGACTCAATGGTGAAGTGAAAGTGTTTTTGGGTTACCGACATAGTTCCTAAAAGAGGTTTAACTTGCCTTTTTGCAAAAGCCACATCTTGATGAATCTAAAATTCCCCCCCACCCCCCCCCAAAAGCCACATCTGATGAATCTAAACTTTGGCATAGAAGGCTAGGTCACTTAAATTTTAAAACCAGGAATAAATTGGTTAAGGGAAATCTTGTAAGAGGTTTACCTTCTAAACTTTTTGAAAAGGGAAAGCAACACAGAGCCTCTTGTAAGTCCAAAACAGAGAACTCAATCAGTCTTCCTTTACACTTATTGCATATGGACTTGTTTGGTCCAACATTTGTAAAAAGCCTTATGAAGTAAATGTATTGTCTAGTTGTCATAGATGATTTCAGTAGGTTTACATGGGTTTTCTTTCTAGCTACTAAGGATGAGACTAGTGGCATTGTTAAGTCCTTTATAACTAAGATATAAAATCTAGTAGATCACAAGGTTAAGGTGATTAGATGTGATAATGGAACTAAGTTCAAAAATAGAGAAATGACTCAATTTTGTAAAAAGAAGCGTATTTTGAGACAATATAGTGTAGCTAGAACTCTTTACCAAAATGGAGTTGCTGAGAGGAGAAATAGGACACTAATTGAGGCTGCTAGGACTATGCTAGCTGATTCTAAGTTGCCAACTACTTTTTGGGCAGAAGCAGTTAATACTGCTTGCTATGTGCAAAATAGAGTGTTAGTATTTAAGCCTCATAACAAGACCCTATATGAACTTTTTCATGGTAGAACACCAACTTTAAGTTTTATGAGACCATTTAGGTGTCCTATTACCATTCTCATTACCATAGATCACTTATGCAAATTTGATGGTAAGGCTGATGAAGGATTCTTTATTGGATACTCTTTGAATAGTAATGCCTTTAGAGTATTCAATAGTAGAACAAGGATAGTGGAAGAAAACTTACACATCAGGTTTAGTGAAAATTCAGCTAATGTTGTAGGTAGTGGACCAGATTGGCTATTTGATATTGATGCACTAACAAGAACAATGAATTATGAGCCAATTGTTGCAGGAACACAGCCTAATGGTTTTTTAGGTACAAAAGCAAATGATAATGCAGGTCAAGCTAGAAAGGAGACAAAACCCGTCAAAGATTACATTTTGCTACCATTATGGACTATTGATCCACCATTTTCCCAAGATTCAAAGAGTTCTCAAGATGATGGATTCAAACCTTCAAGTGATGATAGAAAGAAGGTTGATGAAGATCTAATAAAAGATAGTGAAGGTATTGATCAAGAGAAGGAAGATAATGTTAACAGCATTAACAATGTTAATGCTGCTAGCACAAATGAGGATAATGCTGATGGTACAAAAACTAGCATTGAACTTCCACTTGATCTAAATATGCCTGAATTGGAAGATTATAGCATATTTAAAGATGATGAAGATGTTGGTGAAGAGGCTGACATGAATAATTTGGATACAACAATCCAAGTCAGTCCTATTCCAACTACAAGAATTCATAAAGATCATCCTCTTGATCAAGTGATTGGAGATTTGCAATCTCCTACACAAACAAGAAGAATGTCAAAGAATTTAGAGGAACATGGGTTTGTTAGTACTATTTAACAAAGAATAAACCATAAAGACCTTCAAAACTGCTTGTTTGCTTGCTTTTTATCACAGGAAGAACCCAAAAAGGTAATTCATACATTAAAGGATCCAAGCTGGATAGAGGCTATGCAGGAAGAGCTTCTACAATTTAAGTTACAAGAAGTTTAGACTTTGGTGGATTTACCAAATGGAAAAAGGGCTATAGGTACTAAATGGATTTTCATGAATAAAAAGGATAAAAGGGGAATTGCGATAAGAAATAAAGCAAGATTGGTTGCTCAAGGGTACACATAAGAAGAAGGGATTGCCTATGATGAAGTCTTTGCCCGTGTTGCAAGAATTGAAGCAATTAGGCTATTCTTAGCTTATGCTTCATTTAAAGACTTTGTGGTGTATCAAATGGATGTAAAAAGTGTTTTTCTCTATGAGAAGATTGAAGAAGAGGTGTATGTATGTCAACCACTAAGATTTGAAGATCCAGACTTTCCTGATAGAGTATACAAGGTTAATAAAGCACTGTATGGGCTACATCAAGCTCTTAGAGCCTGGTATGAAACCTTGTCAACATATATGTTGGACAATGAGTTTCAAAGAGGGAAAATTGACAAAACCTTATTCATCAAAAGGTACAAAGGTGATATTTTGCTGGTCCAAGTTTATGTGGATGATATCATCTTTGGTTCTACAAAGAAGGAGCTGTGCAATGCATTTGAAAAGTTGATGCATGAGAAATTTAAGATGAGTTCTATGGAGAACTTACATTCTTCTAGGGATTACAAGTACATAAAAAGAAGGATGGCATATTTATTAGTCAAGATAAATATGTTGGTGAAATTTTAAAGAAGTTTGGGTTTACAGAAGTCAAGACTGCAAGCACACCAATGGAAACTCAAAAGCCTTTGCTCAAGGATGAACCCCCCCCCCCCCCCGATGGTGAAGATGTGTATGTTGCATATGGATAGGTTAATGAATTGGTTATTGCATGTATTCTTACATCTGCAAGATCCTTGACATATGTTTTGACGGTGTGCTAGGTGCCTAGATACATAGTCATACCAATGTTCACATCTTTCATGCTGTCGTGAAAATGATTTTTAGGTACTTAAAAGGTCAGCCAAATTTGGCCTTTAGTATCACAAAAGATTCTTCCCTTTTGATTTGGCCAGCATTCCACTGATAGTGATTATGCTAGAGATAGCTTGGATAGGAAAGTCTATAACAGGAGTTTAGGTCAATTCATGGGAAGTAGATTGATATATGGCAAGTGCAAGAAACTGACTATGTGTTTGCATATTCCACCACACAGAAGCCTGAATATGTGCGATGGACTTCAAGTTTGATATAGACAAGGTGCTTGGGTATTCGGATATCAACTAATTGATTATGTGTACTATTTTTGCATTACAAGATCTTATTGAGCAAATAACAAGTGCTAGGTGCATAATTAAGAAATCTATTTTTTAATTCAAAAAACAAAGCAATAGAGGATTAGGAATCATTTTATTAGGGATTGCAATGATGAAAAGAAAATTGCATTCAAATGGTCAAATAATCACATACTGACAAGAATTGTTGAAGATTTACTACAAAAGCTTTGATTCTGTTATGTAGCGGTTTCAATATTTGATTGCTAGTATTGGAATGTTAAATCCTTAAAAGCTTTTATCTCTTAATGTTTTTGTAGAGTTTTGTATGAATTAGTACTGTTATTTATGTCACTAAAAGTTTATGTTGTTAAGTATAATTAGTACTACTAGTTATACTTAATACTGCTGAGTTAATACTGTTAGTTATACTTAATACTGTTAGGTATAATTAATACTGTGCTAATTGTGAAATTGGCTATGGATTGTGTTTTCTTGGTTCTTGGACTAACATTTTGCAGAAAATGCAAAGAAAAGTGTTAAATTGATGGTGGAATAAAAACAGACAGAGTGATTTGGTAAGTAAAAGCATTGAGAGAAATGATGAGTTGAAAAACAGAAAGAGAGTTGAATATAATAAAAACAGAAAGAGTGATTTGGTAAGTAAAAGAATTGAGAGAAATGGTGAGTTAAAAAACAGAAAGAGAGTTGAATATATTAAATACAGACAGAGTGTTTGGAATGAAATTAGAGTTAATGCTGGTAACTTAAAGTTAATGCTGCTAGGCATAACTTACTACTGCTGGGTTACTACTACTGTTGAAAGTTAATGTTGTTAGGAATAAACTTACAACTGTTGTTGAAAGTTAATGCTGCTAGGCAAAAACTTACAACTGCTGGAGGAATTAATGCTGCTAGGCATAAACTTACAACTGCTGGTGAACGTTAATGTTGTTGAGGGTATTTTTATAAATACTTCGATCAAGGGTTTCAATCACTCATTTAATCGATTTCATTCAATCATATAATCTCTAATCATAAACCCTAACTCAATTTTATCATTCATCATCAAAACCCAACACAATGTCGACTCTAAAGTTTGCTGATACTCATAACATGGTCGCATTTTTGTCTAAACCTACTGAAAGTGAAGGGTTTGAGCAAATTGTTGATTTTCTGAATGCAAACCCTATCAATTATTCTTTAACCGTTAATCCTACAATCTATACTTCGTGCATTGAACAATTCTGGGATACTGTCAAGGTGAAAACTGTTAATGGGGAAGTACAGTTACAAGCCCTAGTAGATGGGAATAAGGTGATCATAAACGAATCCACTGTAAGAAGAGATCTTCAACTGGAAGATGCTGAAGGTGTTGATTGTCTACCCAATACTACCATCTTTGAGCAGCTTACACTAATGGGGTATGAGAATATTTCACAGAAGCTTACTTTCTACAAGGCATTCTTTTCCCCATAATGGAAATTTATGATTCATACAATTTTACAATGCCTAAGTTCTAATACTACTGCATGGAATGAATTTAGTAGCACTATGGCTTCTGCAATTATTTGTTTAGCTACAAACCAAAAGTTCAACTTTTGAAAGTACATATTTGAAAGTATGGTGAAAAACTTGGATAATGTGAAAAAAAAATTGATGTATCCAAGGTTTGTGCAAGTCTTTTTGGACCAACAAGTTGGTGAGATGTCAACTCATAACAGGATTTATGTCACACCTTCTCACACTAAGAAGATTTTTGGAAACATGAGAAGGGTAGGAAAAGGCTTTTCTGGAAGGGAAACACCATTATTTCAAACAATGGTGGTACAAGATCAAACTGACATGGGTGAAGGTTTAGCAATACCAACTGATCCCCATCACACACCCGCCATTATTCAACCATCAACATCACAACCTTAAAGAAAACAAAGACCTAGGAAGCCAAAGCGAAAGGACACTGAGATACCTTAGTCTAGTGGTCCTATAGATAATGTAGCAGATGAGGCTATCTATGAGGAGATGGATGACAGTTTGGAAAGGGCTGCCACTACTGCTACTAGCTTAGATGCAGAGCAGGATATAAGACCCAATCCAAGGCAACACTTAATGAACCAAGTTCTATAGGAACTAGTTCAGGTAGTGGTCCTAGGTGCTAAGAAACCATGGGGGATACTATTGCTCAAACTAGGTTTGAGAATGTATCTAAAACTTCCAATGATATACTGCTCGCAAGAGGTAACACACTTTGAAGTAGTGAGGATAGTCTAAAACTTTAGGAATTAATGGAATTATGTACAACTTTACAAATAAGAGTTCTTGATTTTGAGAAGGCCAAGACCACACAAGCTGAAGAGATTGTTAGTTTAAAGAGAAGGGTTAAGAAGCTTGAACAGAAAAAGAGGTCAAGAACTCATGGGCTTCAAGACTATACAAGGTTGGTTTATCAAGAGCGTAGAGTCCTCTGAAGATGAAAGTTTGGGTGAAGAGGATGTATCCAAACAAGGGAGGATATCTGATATTGATGCTAATGAAGACATATACTTTGTCAATATTCAGACTGATGAAGATATGTTTGGTGTTAATGACTTAGATGGTGATGAGGTGATTGTTGAAAGTGTAGATATTGTTAAAACAGCTGAGGAAACAAGGAGTGTGGTTGAAGAAGTTACTGTTACTGCAACAACAGTTAGTACTGCCAGTACAATTCTAGTTAGTGTTGCTGCAACTACAACTACAACTGTTATAACTGATGTTGAAATCACTTTGGCTCAAGCACTGGCATATTTGAAGAGTGTAAAACCCAAGGCTGATAAGGTTGTGATACAAGAACTAGAGCAGGGTACAACTACACCAACACTTACAACAATAACTACTGCTACAACAATTACAGCTGCTAGCACAAGACCCAGGGCTAAAGGGCTTGTTATTCATGAATAAGAGCAAGCACCTACACCAACAGTTTCTTTACAACAACCATCACAGGTCAAGGTTCAGGACAAAGGTAAAAGAAAAATGGTTGAATCAAAACCTGTGAAGAAAATGTCTAAGAAAGAGCTACTCAGGCTTGATGAAGAACTTGCCTTCAAGCTACAAGCTAAAGAAGAAAAAGAAGAAGAAAGGCTTGCCAGAGAAAAAGCTCAACATATTAAAGAAGCCAATATAGCTTGAGATGATGTTCAGGCTAAAATTGAAGTTGATTATCAATTGGCTCAAAGACTGCAAGCTCAAGAGCAAGAAGAATTGACTAATGTTAAAAAAGGAAGACTGTTTATACAATTCTTAGAACAAAGAAGAAAACATTTTGCAGCTAAGAGAGCAGAAGAAAAGAGGAGCAAACCACCACCAAGAGCTCAACAAAGGAGTTTCATGTGTACTTATTTGAAAAACATAAAAGGATGGACGCCCAAAAGTTTGAAGAACAAGTCCTTTTCCAATATTCAAGAATTATTTAACAAAGCAATGAAAAGGGTGAATACCTTTGTTGACTACAGAGATGAGTTGGTGGAAGAGAGTTCTAAGAAGGCAGAAAAAGAACTGGAGGAAAGTACAAAGAAAGTCAAAGCAGAGATAGCACAAGAAAGTTCAAAAGAGAGTAATAGAGAAAAGAAAAGCTGTAACAAGAAGAGCTCTAATAAGCAGAAAAGTGTATGAAGACAAAGAAGAAGCAAAAGGTGGATAATGATAAAGAAACTGAAGAGCTTAAGCAATGTATGGAAATCATTTCAGATGATGGAGATGATGTAACTATTGAAGCTACACCTTTATCTACCAAATCTCCAACCATTGTTGACTATAAAGTCTACAAAGAAGGGAAGAAAAGCTATTTCCAAATTATCAGAGGAGATGGTAATTCTCAGATGTATTTAACTTTTGGAAAGATGCTTAAAAACTTTGACAGAGAAGATTTGGAGGTTCTTTCGAGTATAGTCAAAGCAAGATTTAAGAAGACAAAGCCAGTGAATTACATGGATATTTTCTTACATATTAATTTAAAGACCATGTTTAAACATCATCTTAAAGATAATGTATGGAAGAATCAACAATGGTTAGTTAAAGTGCTGAATTGGAAGCTTTATGATTCTTGTGGAGTTCATTGTGTGACAATGCATAACATACTTTATTATTTGTTGGTTGAGAAGATGTATCCACTTACAAAGCACACACTACATCAGATGTTCAATGATGTGAAGCTCCAAGTTGATTATGAGTGTGAAATGGCATTTGAGCTTCTTAGATTGGTCAAGAAATAGCTTAAGGAAGGCTATGTACCACAATAAAGTGTTTGAAAGCATCCTCCTGGTGATTGATGAAGCTTTTAAAGAAAAAACTTAATGATTTTGAAGATAAATATCAAGTTTAGGGGAAGATTGTTAGGATTAAAAGCCTTCTTGAAATTACTGTTGCTAAGGTATTAGTTACTACTGCTAAGTATAAATTAGTGCTGTTAGTAATTTTAATGAAAATATGCTAAGTAATGAAAAATAAGCTAAGTAGATAAGTACTCGGCTAGTGTATATTACTACTGCTATTTAAACTATAGTTATCTACTACTGTAGTGTAACTTAGTACAAATTGGGCGTAGAAAACTGTTACGTACTGACTAGAGTAAATTAGTACTAATGGGCTGAAAAAGGGCAGTTAAAGATTGAAGAAAATAATCTAAGTAGTTACTACGCTTGTACACATTAATGCTGGGCTGGTGTACAAGTTATAATGCTGTTCGCTTTGGTGTATATGTTACAACCGTTGGTTATAAAAGTTTACAACTGCGAGAAAAGATTTACAACTGCTAAAAGAAAAATATTGTTTATAAGATCAAGATTACATACGTGATAAGTATTAGATATTTATAGAATAGGTATCAAGATAATAATATCTAAGTTTTAGGAATAGTATTGTAAAATACGACTAGGCACTTGCACATCATTCCTTGTGTATAAAAGGAGGTCCTAGGGCATAGAGTTCTATGTAGCAAAAAACGAGTTATACATAAAGGAATTGTCATAATCTTCTACGGTTTTGTAACCCCAAATACTATGAGAGTATATTGTATTGATTATGTATTAATAATAATGAAGCTATTATAGTTAGAATTAATTGGTTTGTGTTACTGTTTCATTGAAGAATTATTCTTATATTAAAGATTAGATTTCGCATAGTCTTTAGTATTATCAAACAAAGTTTCTTAACTAAGTTGTGTTAGATTTATCTAGCATAACTAAACCTTAAACAAGCTTAAGGAATTCAATCATTAAAAGTTAACTGGGATCAACACTGCTTCTCCTAATCTTGTTGCTTTGTCACACTTATGATGATTTGTGAAAGTATTTCCTAAGTCATGAATGAATTACATGAACCCGGTGTCTACTAATAATTCTCGGTTAAAGAGGCAATGCACAAGTAAGGTAGAATGTGAAGTAACTATTACAAAGGCCCCTAAGAGTAAATTAAGTGCAATTGGGGAAATATCTTAAGACAGGGATCAACCAATTAGGGGTAAGATAGTATGAACTGTTATCGATGGTATCCTTTCTAACACACTCCGTTTCCTAGACGTCTATGCCCATTACATATCTTATGGCTATTTTCTAAAGCCTAACGCCCACAACCATCATAAGAAGCAACATTAAAGGATCTACAATCTAATGTTTCATGCAATCTATAAGTAAGATACTAAATAAGATCCTGTCTGACATTTATACAGAAGTAAAGAACACAAATTAATCAAACAATACATAGACATATTGAAAGATTAAAGGGATAAATGAACTTTACTTGATTAAAACATGGATTAAAGACTGTTACAATAGGGTTTTGAGGCCCTAAAAACAACCTAAAAAGCTACCAAACTTGAATATAAAAGTTAGGGTTCGTCTCCCAAAAGTTACACCACCAAAACCCTAAAATCAGTTTTGTATATATAGGAAAAGCGGCGCGACAAGGTCGTGTTAAAGCCCTGACGTTGTCGCCACATCGAAGATTCTAGGTCCACTTTAAGTCTGTTACGTTCTGACACCGTCGCCAAATCTGTGACACCATCGATATGAAAATCCCAAAGCCGTCGCTTAGTAATCGTGACACCGTCTTCACGCTCTGTATGCACAGTTTCTTCAAAGATTGGTGGTAGAGTCGTAAGTCATCCTCCAGTTTCCTCCCCCTTTCTTCAAGATGAGCCCAAGTCACGTGAATTTCACTCCAAATGGCCATTCCAAATGCTAAAAACATAAAAACAAATGATTAAGCACATAATCTGGGCATAATTAAGGGCATGATTTAGGGGGTTAAATAACCCCGAAAAAGTGTATAAAATGACACCTCATCAAATACCCATACACTTGAGATTTACTTATCCTCAAACAAATAGGCTTTTCTACCTGGACAATAGCAATATTGGGGGGCATTTAACCTCCTCTTTAAACGGGCAGTTCCAACACAGCCTCTTAAGGGTAGAGACCTCAATATATTAAAAGCGAGCAGAAAGTAATATACTCACACATCACATAAGTGTTTGGTTCCTCTCTTTCTCTCGGGGTGTATAATAATTATAACAATAGGAAACAGGAAATTTAAACACTCATTACTTGTCATAGTATAATAAATTACGCATAACGAATGCTTGGTAAATGAGGATCACACCTCTACCACTAAGGCACGAAGTACTAGTCGTTTACTATCCAAAGAGGTCTTTTAAAGGGTTGTTGGGGTGTAGTGTATAGATAACATAAATGTAAAACGGAATGGGGAAGATATTAAGTTTGGCTTTTTTAGGAGAATTTTAGGATGAATATTTTAGCTAAATATTTATAAGAATACATTCTGATTAGGTTCTAAGAGCCAAGAACACAGACAAAAATATAACAAACACTACACAAGTCTAACATCAATCTCTTTTACTTTTTCTTATTCTATTTTTTGAACATAATACATCATTTGAGGCTTTAAAAATGGCACCCAACACTTGAGTTTTAGAACTCATAATACAATCAACTAATGACACCGATATGAAGTGGACAATCATAACATAGAGATCATATTACAAACATAAAAGTGGTATTGACTATAATCTTTTCTTTTCACATTCTTACTGGCGAAATAAATACTACTATGAAACCCAATAATCCCAAAATTATATTTAGGGCAAAGGATAAAGGACTTAGCAACCATAGTACTCAAATAATTACCATTTGGGTTAAAACAATAATTACTAAAAGCGTATGTACATACACAGTAAGGTATAAGGGCTATTTGGGTGTAACAATTGGTTCAAAAAAGGGGGACAATGCCCTTCATTATTTAGTCTGGTAATAACCAAGAAAATTATGAGAACGTGAAAAATGGATAAGCTCGGAGGGTGAACTAGGGTGAACCGCTACACTAAAAATAAGTGCAACGGCAAGGATGTGGTATAAGTTAAAAGTGATCGTAGGTGACCATACATAACAATTAGCAAGGTTTTAAAACATGGGTTAAATTTCTAGTGTCTCTTCTCATTTAGCAAATCATAAATCACACTATTCGAACTCAGGATGCACAGCTAAAACCAATTCTTAGAATTTAACTCACTATCCGTAGCACTCATATAATGTTTAAATCGAGAAGCCAATGTTCTATGAAAAGGAAGGCGTACAAAAGCATGACATACACATCTGTAAATGACAGAATAGAACATCCATACGACAATTCGAATCTTAACTCGAACAAGCCTAAAGGTAAAATTATCTTTGGTATCAAAAATGGATACCCGAATTCCTAAAGATCTAAAGGCGAACCTCACATTTTTTGGGTGGAAATTTTGAGTGGTTTTTGTGATAAAGCATATAAAGTTATGTAGGCCTATCCGTGAGACGCTATTTAAAACTTGGTTTTTGTCGGAACGAGTTAAAAGTGAAAATTTTAAATTTATGTTAAAATTAACGTCTATGCTATGTTTCGATATATTACCCATCATTTTAAGGACAAAATAAATGACAATTGAAGGAATAGTTTTTAAGGCTTATTCCCCCTACACTTAAGTTGAACATTGTCCTCAATGTTCTTAAAAAGTACACGTAAAACGAATAAAGAGAAAAGAAAACAAGTAAAAGAAACTAGTACGCCCATGGGGCAATCAATAATGGAGAAGAAACATGCGATAACTGGTTATATTGTCTTTCAAGAATCGTTATATGAAACTTCTTAAGAACTTCCAAGCTTCTTCTCATCAAATATAACCTATAAATCAAAGACAAAGACAACTACACCAAGCGTAAAATCAGCGAGATAATGATATAAACAACGAAACTTTAGGGTTGACTCTATGAAAGCAGTAAAGATAGGATGAAAGTGATGATATAATCATAGGCTGCTGCAGGTTTACAAGAAAATTACAAATTTTAGATATTGCATAATTTATTTTTTGAAAATAATTAAAAAAAATGAATTTTCACATGGCTGGGGGCGTGACGCCGTCTCCAGCCACTGTGAAGATTTCTTCTTCGTTTTTATTGAAAAATTTTCTGCACGCAATTTTATTAGTTATATCCTATGTAAAATACTGCATAAAACCTGAGATTAATCAGTACAATCATATGACTCAAAACTGACACGAATTAATTTAAACAATTTATTTCATATGTTTGAATTGGTTCTTATAAATCGGATATTTTCCCCTACACTTATTTTATGCAAAATACCTTTGATTGTTAATAAGACTAAGTTAAGAACAAAACAAAGCATGATTACAAAATAATTCAAACATAAAATAATAAATGATAAAGAATTAAAACACAAGACACTCCTAAATGCGGGAAAATAAATATTGGGTTGCCTCCCAAAAAGCGCTTGTTTTTGTTCGAGTCACGAGCCTGACTCTACCCTTATTTAACAGACAAAGAAGAGGGTTCCCCTAGACTTGAGTTCAAGTACGGGTGATAGTAACGGTATATACCATTATTGTGAGGAGGGGTCACATGCTGAAAAATTGGTTGTTGAAATATATGCTCCAAATGGTGTGTTTCTTCAATCCCAACCATCTCTACTTCTTTTAGCCTAACGGGTGAATTAAGTCCTCTTCCTAGAAAAGAAACTTCCTTAGATTCTAATTCCCAATCATCTTTTATTACCTACAATTTTGAATAATTAACACCTAGGGATCCTCTATGCCCTAATAAACCTGGTTTAAATCCATAATGTTTCTTAGGGTCATCTATACATGGGTGATAATAGCAATACATATCTTTAGGATGGAAAGACGCCAAGTGAGGTAAAGGTGGTGTATGAATGGTTAAGAGATGTACGACCTTCATCGTAAAACTATCCTCAACTAAAGGTGGTTTTGATGGTGTTTCTGTAAGGCATTTTATTAGGTCTCCAATACTTACATCTAAGGATGGACAATTACTAAGATGATATGGTTGAGGCTTCGTTCATCCAAAAAACAATCAAAAAAATATAAAAAAGTGTATGGTGTTGGGTCTAGGAACCTTCCCTAGAACTAGAGAGAATTGTCACGATTACAAGTGTTCAAGCCTAAATCCACTAGTTGTGTTGGTCTAAAGGTTCTACATCCATCTGGATCCTAAAGTCTCTTCACTTCTTCCGGGGTTTAAAAAGGGTCACGGGCGGTGTGTATACCTTTAAATGATGGGAGACTTGTGGGCAACTTATGTGGGCTCAAATTTCCACCTGAATCCCATGCTATAGAACCCTTCTGTATCTCGACCGCAACCATTCTCATTTCTAAACAAATCTTTTTGGCTTGAGCCTTCAAAATTTGCTATTCTTGTTCAGAAAATAAGTTTTGGTTGTGTTGTCCCAGTTCTTTTTAGGCCCAAAATGCAAAATTTTCTATGGTTTCTCATGCTTCTTCACCACTTAATTCTCTAAGGTTACCGTCTGCTGCAAAGTCAAGGTCTATTCGAGTATATTCGTCAACATGATTATAAAAGAATTGAGTAAGGGATAATAAATCGAGGCCATGATGAGGGACTCTTTGGATTAAGTTTTTGAAACGTGTCCACGCATCGTAGATAGATTTATCTTGATGTTGTTGGAACATCAAGGTATATCTTTGGAATGGGAAGGTTAGGGTGTGGTTGGTGGTCTTTTATACATCATGATGGTGAACGAAAGAGTGATTTACAAACAAAAGGCACAAAGAAAAGATAGACTACAAGAAAGCTAATTTACTTAAAATAAAATTCTCACTTGAAAGGATTCAAGTGAGTAGACCTAAGTTAAACAATGGTCGAAACCTAACTATTCCCCACGCAGCGGCGCCAAAAACTTGATGCGGTCGTCGTTAGACTTCAACAAGAAGTTTTACAACTCCCTAGGCAGAGCACCTAACCGTTGTAGTGTAGTAAGGCAAGACTCGGGGGTTGTTATCGTTCTCTAGGGTGAAATAGGTTAAGAAGGTCCGATACAAATCTAAGAACAAAGAGTCTGGCGGGTTGAGAAAATTCTTTTTGTATTTTTATTTTATATGAAGCAGGTAAAATCATGGTTTGAGAGGTTGGTTTGCTTTATCTAATTAAACTACTGATAAATCTAAACTACTTTGGTGATAACTATATGATAAACGAACGTATTTTACTTAATCATGCATTACTCCTCAGATTGCTTCTCCTAATCATGTTGCTTTGTCACACTTGTGATGATCTGTGTAAGTATTTCCTAAGTCATGAACGAATTACACTCTACTTAATATTTCGTTAAGGCAACGCACAAGTAAGGTAGTATGAAGACTATTATAAGACCCCTAAGAGTATATTAAGAATGAAAATATGAAATAATTAGAGAGTGAACAAACCATATTCAGGGGGTAAGGTAGTAGAAGACATTAATAGATCCCCTTTGTCTACACACTCGCCGATCCCTATGACGTCTATGTCCATTTAATATCTTATGGCTATTTTTCTAAAGCCTAACGTGTACATCCATCACAAGAAGCAACATTAAAAGGATCTACAATCTAAGTTTCATTCAATCGTAAGTAAATACTAATAGATCTAGCCTATCATGTTATATGAAGGTAAAGAAAACAAACCAATCAAACAATACATGGACATATTGACAGATTAAAGGGATATATGCACTTTACTTGATTAAAACATGGATTAAAGACTATTACAATAGGGTTTTGACGCCCTAAAGATGGTCTAAAAAGCTGCCAAACTCGAATATAAAAGTTAGGGTTCGTCTCCTAAAAGTTACACTACTAAAACCCTAAAATTGGTTTTGTATATATAGGAAAAGCGGCGCGAAGGCGTTGTGTTGAAGCCATGACGTCGTCACCACGTCGGAGATTCTAGGTCCACTTTAAGTTGGATACGTTGACGCTGTCACCAAATCTGTGACGCTGTATATATGAAAATCCTGACGCCATCGCTTAGTAATCGTGACGCCGTCTCCACGCTCTGTATGCATGGTTTCTTCAAAGGATTTGGTGTAGAGTAATAGTCTTGTCTGTTTCTTCTTCAAATGAGCCCAAGTCACGTGTATTTCCTCCAAATGCCATCCAAGTGCTAAAAACATGAAAACAAACGATTAAGCACATAATCTGTGTATATTTGCATGATTTAGGGGGTTAAATAACCCAAAAAAGTTTATAAAATGACACCGCATCACAAGCCAAGATGGAAGCCATGACTCATGGGCCTGAAGCACATACAGCTTATACATTAAAAATTCTAGCGTATAAAGCAACTAATTTAATCAAAACATTACAGAGAGCAAATAACACGTCTAATAGCGAAGGATTGACAAGAGTTTGATATTTAGAGTGGATAGATGTTGATCCCAATGAATAGATCTTTAACTCCTTATCTTGTAAGGTTTAGTACCCTTGGATAAATCCAAAACTACTAAGAATGAAACTTTGATTGAATGATATAAACTATGCGGAACCTAGTTTATATCACTAAGAAGTATTCTCAATGAAACAGTAAAGTATGTATTGACACAATGATATAATCAACACAACAAGCTTCAATATATTAATACGATCACTCTGACTTAGTGATAGGGTTTACAACCTTAAAGCTATGAACTCTATGGAAAACTGAGATGGAAAACTTGTATGTAACTTCACGACCTAGATAAATCTCTTTATAACCAAGGATCCTTTACAAGATAACAACAAATCTATAGGAGATCTTCTATAATTCTAAACATATACATATCTTTCTATCTTTATAGAATATACACCATAAATAACTCCATGCTTATCTTCTCACACGTCTTAGTTTTCATGCAAACTTCAAACCTTCAGCAGTATTAAGTTGTTCACTAGCAGTACAAACAAACACTAGCAGTACTAATATTATACTGGCAGTACTAACTCAGTTAGTACTGTTAGTTCTATTTCCAGCAGTACTAATCTTTGAAGATTTATTTCCAACAATCCTCCCCTAAACTTGTGATTTACCTTCAAATCCTAAGTTTCTTCTAACTTAAATCTTCTATTCTGCTTCTACTGAGGATTCTTCCAAACATTCTTCTACTTCTGTACTTAAGACTTTATAAACTTGAGGAGTTCGTATGCCATTGTGCTTTCATGATCAACCTCCAATCATTTACTTAACATTCTTGATAACATTTCCTAATTAAGAGGATATTTCTTCTCAGTCATCATGTGAATAGCAATTCCATTGTTCATCAACAAAATTTGAATTCTACATGAATCAAATAATCTCCAGCTTATCAAATTGTATTCATGTTGATTCTTCCAGACTTCATCTTCTTCATCAGGCTCAAATAGGATCTTCAAATCTCCCCAAAGCATTAAGTTATAACCTTCTGGACTTGATGTCATATACCTTGCTTTAACTAGCATGTGTAAGTCTAATACATCCTGTTTGTTAAAATCATCAAGCATCTCACTCAAGATCTTGTAATTCTTGAAACTTCCATCTGCCCTGAAGATTTGATAATACATGAAGTTTTCTGTCAGGACATGAGTCTTCCAATCAACAATTAGATACTTAGTAGCTAAAGATTCAATTTCCAATAGGGCAAATCTTCTCTTAAGCCAATCCAAAAAGGCTTTAAGTTCTTCCTTTACCTACAATCATCATTTATCTTTTGCCTTTTGTACTTTTCTTCACTTTGCATGTTCAGCTTGGCACTTTTCCTTGCAAGTGATTTCTTCCTGCTTCCTTTCTTTTCACTATCTTTTTCTTTATCCTCTGAATCTATAGGTACAAAGTATGTGTTTGATCCCATACTCTTTCAAATATTGGTCTAACTTCTTCATATTTCATTTCTTTGAAGTAACTTTGCTTGTATTCTGATTGATTCTTCAAGTACATGATCATGTTCTTCCTAACTTCAGCAACAGAATAAGTCTATTACTAAGAGGCATGTAGCCTAAGCACAGCATGATCACTCCAATCAATAGTCTGAGATTGTGTAGCTTCAGCTGGAACTTCTTCCCTTTCATTCAATTTCCTTTGTAGTTCCAGATCAGCTTCAAAATTGATCCTTTCTTGTTCTTGCTCTGGCATTGCTTTTGCTTATTCCTCCTCTTGAACCTTTCTTGCTTACTCCTCATCTACACTTATTTGTACTTGAACCCTCTTCTTGAGTTTTCATTGGAGTGCTCAGGTTCTTACATGAAGTGCACTTTCCTTTACCCTTTGATTCACTCCTCCTTAGGTATACCTAAGTGTTGGCGCAAGCAGTACTAACATCATGGCTGGCAGTACTAACCTCTGGACCAGCAGTACTAACTGGTACATTAGCAGTACTAATCTCCTTTTCTCCTTTTTCACCACTTCCAATGTCTTTAAAAATTTTAGTAGGAGTTTCTTCTTGTACTAGAACTTCAGTATCAGTACTATTCTTCTCTTGAGTCTCTACATCCTCCTGAAACTATGAAGTTCCTTCATCCTATACCAAAGAAATAGTAGGATCTGTATCAATCTGGGCTATCTTCCTCCCCTGTTTTGAAGGATCCTCTGCAGCATTTTCATCTTCTAAGAGAACAATCCTAGCCCTTCTCTTTGCTTTGCCAGACCTGACTTGCTTCTCCAATTTCTTCACTTTTAAGACCAACTTTGTAAAAGCAGTACTATAAGTCTTCTTTGTCTGTTTCAAGTCTTCCTCCACAGCCACAACCCTGTCTGACAATTTGGTAACCAATTCCATCAATTCATCATGTTTCAGTCTGCCCTCATCACTTCCAGGAGTATAACCTCCTGGGAGAGGTGAATCATGAGGCATGGTGGCAGTCTCCTCTGCCTCATGTGTGGTTTGGAAAGATGGTGGTGTGTTTAGGGTACTGGGTGGTGTGTGATAGGATGACAAGGATGGTGAAGATGTTATTCTTGAGGGAGAGATAGATAGTGCTTCATCCTGAGGCTGAACTAGCATAGTATCAAATAATGGTGATGGACTTACCCATAGAGTAACCCTTAGATGCTCCTCGCACATGGAGTTGTTGAACAGTTTGTTTGTAAGGGTAGGAGTGGAATAGGTTCTGGTATGAGGCAACAATAGTCTTTGTTGTTTGTTCAAAAGTATTTGGATGAACCTGGGATACATCAAAAATTTATGTGTGCTTTCCAAATTCTTGACCATGGCATCAAAGATAAATTTTGAAAAGTTAAAAATCCTGTTTTGTTGGCGCATGGAAGTGCATATGATACAATCGCAATGTTACTTGCTTCTAAAATTAAATACCCAAACATTCTTTTTTAGAACTCATACAATGGAGTATGGTATGATTGAAAAACTTCCACTAAGGAGCAAAATGTCCTGTTCAGAAAGTTAAACTATCAAAAGTTGTTGCATACCATATGTCGAGCCAGATGGCTCAATAAATTTACTGCACTAGGAAGAGCAACAAGACCTTACCGAATCTTGGAGTTTGAGATGTCTTCTAATGGAGGCTTCAGTCATAATCTTGTCTCTTTCATCAATGGTAGCAGTGATAGCAGGAATCCCATCCTCAGTTGTGCTCAAAGCAGTAGTTTGCCAAAATTATTCAATGAGAGAGATATATAGAGTTGGACATTCAGTGAGGGCATAGTAGATGTGACTTGAAGATAAGAAAATTAAATGATTTTCATAAAGCCCTCACTTCGCATTCTGACTTTACTAAGTAACCCCCATATTGTGTTTGTCACAAAATCCAAACTCGCCATTATTTATGAATAAATAATGATGATTAAGGATCTGAGATTAGGTCGTGGGAGAGAGTGTAAGGTTTTGGTAGAGTGAATTGAAATATGAGAGAGTTTATAAAGATTGTAATTGTATCGACTGAAAAGATTTGAACTTATCTTGAAAAGATTTTATGATTTTATAGAAATATCACGAATTCTCTAATTAGCCAAACCCTATAAGCTAGGTAGTTGGCGGAAATATCTCAACGGCTCATAAAATTGAAAATCTGTTATGCTACCAACCGAAGTCACTAACGGTCACCTAGCAGTACTTAAGATTGGTCTAGCAGTACTAACTTGAAGCCTAAACAGTACTAACTGGTCAGTCTATCAGTAGTAAGATAAACCATAGCTGGTACTAATTAATAGCTGGCATTATTAAGTTGATGTCCAAGCAGTAATAACTGCAGATACATGATCCAATAATCATTACCATCTACCAATGTAGATTCACAACATTCCTCATTTTGTTTAAAGTGCTCACCAACCATTATCTCTCAATTCTTTATCATCACATGACACGCTTTCTGTTTTTAACACACAGCTCTCTTTCTGTTTTTAAAACTCACCATTTCTCTCTATTCTTTTTGCTCACAAATTCACACAATTTTGTACAATGTGCCATCAATTCCATAAGAAGCATATTTTCGCTTTACCCCACATCTAAATATGTGTTAACATTTTGAGAGATGTAGGATCAAATGAATTGTTTAGATGAAGTCTCAATCAAACGCTAGTTATGAAGCCAACTACATCCCCCAATATGTACATTGGGCACCTTGGACCACTACATGAACTCATTTCCTAAGAACTTGCTCATAAAGTTGTTACTCATTGATTTGGTCTTAAATTTAAGTTACCACAGTCATGTTCTACCTCAAAGCTATAAGGCAGGAAGTGGCAGCCATTTCCATTCTGTCACCCAACTCCTTATGGACAGCCTCATCACCAACCTTTTTCAGGGGGGCCACAAGACTGAGGTATCTTTGTGTCCTGGCCTCTTTTGATTTGCCTAGGTGTTGGACACATCACACACTTGTGCTTGATTTTACATGTCTTTTCATCAATTTGTGACTGCATATTGACAACTTAAACCTCCCCGTTAAATTTCAATACCAGAGATGACTATCAATAAGCTTTTCCTGCAAATGTTATTCCAAAAACCAAAAAAGACACACACCTAAAGTTCATTTCTTTTTTAAGGACAGTTTAATTATGATAATAGGTTTTAAACCAACAGTCTTAAGAATAGAACTAGCAGTACTAATTTATACTAGCGAGTATTAAACATTTACCATTACTCGAACTGCATAGAAATGGCCCAGCTTGCTGGTTGGACAATTAGCTGGTCTTACTTACTGGCTGACTTGGCAGCTGCCTTGCTGTCTTAAAATATTAAACAACAACATGCCTCTATTCATCACAAACACACTAGAAAATACTAGATAGACATGTGAGAATTCATGAGGATCCATATTTATGCATAATCTATGATTAAAAGTTAAGAGCTATTAAGCCTTAGAGATTGAGTAATCTAATGCTAGAAATTAGAAAGTTAAACCTGCTAACATTAAAAGCTTTGGTGAGAAGATCTGCAACATTTTGGTCTGTGTGAATCTTGATCACTTGTATCAACTTCTTCTCATATGAACTCTATAAATAGACATGGTGGCCATTATCTCTATGTGCTTGGTTTTGGAGTGAGACACTGGATTCTTCATAACACAGATTGTACTTTCATTATCAATGTAGATTTTGGTGTTCATGAAATTGAATCCATGGTTAAGCATCTGATTTTGGATCCATAACACATGTCTACAGCAGTTAGCAGCAGCAACATATTCTGCTTCAGTTGTTGAGTTGGCTATTATTGTCTACTTCTTACATTGCCTTGAAATCAATCTCTTGCCAAGAAATTGATAACCTTCTGTTGTGGAATTCCTGTCAAGACTAGCTCTAGCATAGTCACTATCACAAAAAGCTTTCAAGTCAAATGGTAAATCTCTAGGATACCAAAGGCCTAATTTAGGTTGGCCTTTTAAGTATCTAAAGAACCTCTTTACAACATTAAAGTATGAAGTTTTTGGAGTAACTTGGATCCTTGCACAAGCACAAACAGCAAACATAATGTCTGGTCTAGAAGTTGTTAAGTACATCAATGATCTAATCATTGATCTATATAAGTGTACATCCACATCCTCAGCTTCTTCATCTTTTACCAATGCCTTGTTTCTCTCCATTGGAGTGCTTGTTGTCTTTACTGAGGCAAAATCAAACTTTTTCAAAATCTCAGCCACATATTTATCTTGGCTGATAAATATCCCATCACTCTTCTGTTTAACCTGAAGTCCTAAAAAGAAAGAAAGCTCTCCTATAGAACTCATTTGGAACTTATTATGCATCAGTGTTTCAAATTCATTACTCATCTGTTTCTTGGTTGATCCAAAGATGATATCATCAACATAAACCTGTACTAGCAGGATATCATCTTTATGCCTTTTGATGAACAAAAATTTATCAATTTGGCCCCTGTGAAAACCCTTGTCTAGCAAATAAGTTGACAATGTCTCATACCATGCTCTTGGGGCCTGATGTAGTCTATAGAGAGCCTTTTCTACCTTGTAGACTTTATCTGGAAAGTGTGGATCTTCAAAACCAGGAGGTTGACACACATACACCTCCTTTACTATCTTTTTCATATAGAAAAGCACTTTTGACATCCATTTGGTAGACTACAAAATCTTTGAAGGAAGCATAAGCCAGAAATAATCTTATGGCTTTAATCCTTGCAACTGGTGCAAAGACTTCATCATAATCTATACCTTCCTTTTGAGTATGACCCTCAGCAACCAGTCTAGGCTTGTGTCCACCATATGCCTCTTTCATCCTTCTTGTTTCTAAAAACCCATTTAGTACCAATTGGCCCAATTTAACTCTAGGTAAATCAACTAAGGTCTCAATACAATTATTAGGATTTTAAATTGTAGATAGCTCAACCTAGCATTGCTCCCACCCAAGCTTGGATCTTTTAAGGCTATGAAACTTGTTTCATGGGTTCCAATAGAGATAAGAAAGCCACAAAGCAGAACACTTCTGAAAATCTTTATGATTTGTTCTCCTGAGCTTGTGAACTGAGGAAATCAAACCATGTTCTTCAGTTATCTTGGTCATGTGTCTTGTCTGTACAGTAGTCTTTAAACTTGCAATCACTTGATCTTCAGGATAATCTTTACGAAATTTGGTGAAAGAAGTATCAGGGACTATATAAGATGAAATTACATTATTCATATCAACCTCTTCATCCACATCTTCATCATCATAAGCATTTCCAAAGATGCCAGTATTATCCATTGAAGATATATTTGGGACAGGTGGAAGGGTAAATGCATTTTTAAAAGGAGAAAATCTTTCAAAAAGTTGTTCTTCAGATTCATTAGCATAGCTAACAGGAAGGTCCTCAAACAGTAAAATTAACTGGTGAGATCGGACCATGCCGTATCAATTGAATGGTCCGCAGCAGTACTAACATTGTACTAAACATTGATTAATATCCATTAGTACAGTTATGAATGTTCCAGGCAGGTCTGGCATTTCACTTTAATTTATCCTTCTAGACTCACTTCTTGCTTCTTGATTATGCTTCCCACTTTTATCTGGAAGCTATCATTTTCATCTTCATTCTGTAGGGCTTTCATTCCATGCATCTTATTCACTATCCTTAAATCTTGATAGGGATAAAGGATCCAGTTGTGGGGCATCCATGGTATTCGGATGTAGCTCTTGTTTACAGTTCTTTTTTTTCCTTTTGTTGCTTGACATGCAACAATGATATCTTTGGTTCCATATCCTGGCTATACCAATTAGTTTTGTTCCCCTGGCAGCAACGGCACAATAATTCCATAGATATTGTCAACAGAAATCAATATCAAAAAGTACCAGTCTAGACCATTTCCTTTCACATTAGGTGTATTTTCAAGAAATCTAATGTTTAAGGTCTCTTCAACAATCCTGGTCCTTTTGTTAAATACTCTCATAGCTTTACTAACCACAGAATACCCAACAAAATATCCCTCATCAGCTTTACCATCAAACTTGCCTAGATGATCCTTGGTATTTAAGATGGTAACAGGACACCCAAAAGGTTTCATGAAATCTATCAGTGGAGGTCTTCCACGAATAAGTTCATAAGGTGTCTTGTTATGAGGCTTAATGACTAAGACCCTATTTAGCACATAGCAAGCAGTATTAACTGCTTCAGCCCAAAAGGTGGTTGGCAACTTAGAGTCTACTAACATAGTTCTTGCAGCCTCTATCAGTGTTCTATTCTTCCTCTCAGCAACACCATTCTGCTGAGGAGTCCTAGCCACACTGAATTCCCTCTTAATCCCCTTCATTTCACAAAACTGGTTCATTATACTATTCTTAAACTCAGTTCCATTGTCACTCCTGATAACTTTTACTTTATGATCTAGTTGATTTTCTATTTCTGTTATGAAGGTCTTTAGGATCCCACTAGTCTCATCCTTAGTGGCCAAAAAGAATACCCAAGAAAATCTACTAAAGTCATCAGTGACTACTAGGCAATAAGACTTTTTCATTAAACTCTTAACATTTGTAGGACCAAATAAGTCCATATGAAGCATATGTAAGGGTTTACTGATTGAGTTCACAAGCTTGGTCTTATAGGAGGCTTTGTGTTGCTTTCCTTTCTGACAGGCAACACAAGAATGATCATTTTCAAAAATCTTTGAAGGTAAACCTTTTACAAGGTTTCCCTTCACAAGTTTATTCATTGTTTTAAAATTAATGTGCCCAAGCCTCCTGTGCCATGTATTGGATTCATCAACTGTGGCCTTAGCAATGAGACAAGTTAAACCTCCAGTGGGAACAACACTCTTTAGGTCAACACTGTAAATGTTGTCCTTTCTTGGAACTCTCAGCAATACTTGACTTTCATCAAGTAGCTTAAAGTTAGAAGATAAGACAAGACACTCAGTGTCAGTAAAAAGAACATTGTTCTTTTTGTCACAGATTTGTGACACACTGAACAGGTTATACTTAAGCTCCTTACAAAAGTACACATCATGAAAGTCCAATGATCCTGTTTTGATTTTACCTTTACCAGAAATTCTTCCTTTACCATCACCAAAGGAAACAAATCCACCATCATAATCTTCATATTCATCAAGATAGCACTTGTTTCCTGTTAATAACACCTTTTTCTTTGTATTCCTTCTGTTGTGGGTTGCCCTGCACATATAATAAGAGAATTAGACTCTCTTGGGGATCCAAGCCATTATTGACTTGGATCTGCCTCGTGCATCAATGTAAGAATATTTTTTGAATGTAGTTGATGCACTGCTATTTTTGGCTTTCCAAACCTAGCATACTGAGGCCTTTACAGCATTAGCCCCTTTCCCCTTATTTTCCCTTACTACTGCTCAATCCCTAGTAGTGGTATGTTTTAGCCTGACAGTATTAACATTTGTGTTGATAATACTGTTCTTGTTTGCAAAATGTCTTTTAAAAGGCCTTGAACTTTATGAATATCCTCTTTTGAAAGCATTTTTTTAGTTCTAGGATGGTTCACAATTGGTTTTGAGGTAGAAGTATTAACTAATCTGACAGTATTAACTGCTTTTGTGTTGGCAGTATTAACTGCTTTTGACATTATTAACTGCTTTTGTGTGAGCAATATTAATTGATCTGACAGTATTAACTGCTATACCAGCAGTACTATGTTTCCCTGACCTAGTTAAAACTGCTTGTGGAACAAAACTTCTTTTGGGGTGTGAGTGAGTCATTTTATTAGTAAAGTTTTTGTGATTCACCCTTCTTGAGTTGTTCCACACTGTCCTTTCAACCTTTTTATCACATACATAATGTAAATGCTCAAAAATACCACAAACATAACAAGCTTTATTTGTCATTTTAAAATCACTTCCTAGTCTTTGGGACATAAAATTGTTCTAATTTCTTTGGTTCCCTTTAGGATTTTGTTTGTTTTGTTTAGGAGCATCTGTTTCCCTAACAGTCTTAATAGATTCTATCTTTTTAGTGTTAGGTCTAACAGTATAATCTATCTCACTTTCATCATCAGAGTTCTAATCCTCAATGATTGGAGTACTAGTGTTGTTCATCCTAACAACATTAGATTCAACTATGTTGGAAACACCCTTATTTTCAACTGTCTTAATATTACTAGATGTAACAATAGTAGTAATTTCTAAATTTTCACTTTTAACAATTTCATCCACAAATGTTATATAAGGTTTGCGAGGTATGAAATTTTCTATTAGAGGTGGAGGAACCGAATGATATCCCTTATTTAATCCATATTTATCAGTTAAATTTACAAAACTTTCTACTGTAGGTGAAGCTGCAGTAGCTGCATCATATCCTAGTCCTGTTTTAAACTTGTCAATTACTTGACTTTCTAGTATGTTATTTAAAGACTTGGATGAGTTTTGAAACTTCTCTAATGTTTGTTTTAACTGGTCTCTTTCTTTTTCTGCTTTTTCTGCTTTTTCCAAATTCATTTTGTATTCATTTAAGGCATTATCTCTTAGTCTAACTTCAAGTTTTAAAACATTTATGCTCTCTTCAAACACA
>BQNB010012817.1:0-31096 GCA_026074375.1 Tanacetum coccineum | reverse complement strand
TATATATATATATAATCTTCGTTATCCTCTCTAGCGTTTAATTCTTATCTCTTTCTCTTCTTATATTGTTTAATTTTTCATGATGTTCTTTTCTTCCTCTCATTCCCATGATCCTCAAACCATGGAGGATTTTTATCGACCGTGACTCATCGGTAGAGGAGGACCGGTCGTTCCGACAACCGTTTCTGAACCAGTTTTGCATTGAAAAATCATATGGTTCAGCTACTTCGACAGAATTATCAATTTCATGGATTTAAAATGAAGATGCAAATGAGCACCTAGACAAATATTTATCTATCACCCAATTCATTAAGCAAAATGGATTTTCTCAAGACATCATCAATCTCAATTTTTTTCCATTCTCTTTAACCCACGAAGCTGAATCTTGGGTTTATACTCTTAAAACGCATTCTATTCATACTTGGGAAGAGATGGTCTCCAAGTTTCTTTCAAAATACTACCCATATTCTAGAGCGTTGCAGCTTAGGAAAGAAATTCTTAATTTCCGGCAATTGCCTACCGAATCAGTATTTCAAGCTTGGGAAAGATTTAAATCTTGTTTGGGGAAATGTCCCGACCATATAATTTTGCTTCTTAATCAAATCCATACTTTTTATAATGGAATTACGATGATTGACCAAGAAAGACTTATGGTGGCTGCCGGCGGTAATTTCATGCGGAAGACTCCTCAAGAAGCATATGATTTAATCGAGAATATGACACATCATCATTTTCAGTGGGACGCCGAAGTATATTATGACACTACCACTGATATGAGTGATCATTATTCTAAGACTACTTTCATATCGAGTGAACAAGTTGAGGTCCTTGGAAATGACACTGGATACATAATTCAAAGTATTCAACATAATCCAGGACTAGGTCATCCTAACACCTTTTACTATTCAGACTCTGATGAAAGTGATGATGATGAACCTTCTAAGATGATTGAAGATCAGAATTCGATTCACCATTTGAGTGGCAGTCTCACTCCTTCTTCTGACCATGTGGTCGCGTCTCTTTCTCCTTCTCTCACTCCCACCGAGGATAGTGATTCTATCTTAGAGGAGACCGGCACACTTCTTCCTCATCATGATTCGACTTCACCGGAAGTCGATGATGATATATTCGATCCAGAGGGAGATATTCTTTGTCTAGAAGGATTATTAAATGATGAAATCTTGAGCGATCTCCCTTCTTTAGAGCTTATTAATGATCCAGAGGGAGATATCATTTTTCTTGAAAATTTATTAAAGGATGAACCTTTAGAGGCGAATAAGTCAGAGATCAATCCTCTTATTAGGGAACCGCCGAATACCTTTTTAATGAGGATGAGGAAATCGAACTTAATTCTCATGAGGATATTGATGACCTTGTTCTAATCCCAAGGGTATCCTAGAAACCCTTAGATTCTCTTGATTGTATTTCCAAAACTTTCGACATGACTATCACTGATCCTTTATTTGACTTCGATTTTAAATTTACTTTAAATTCAGACAATCCAATCTTTGGTATTCACAATGAGGAGAGTGATGAGTCCGAAACGGAGACAATAATGGATGAGGTGCAAAATCATAGCCCACAAAGTACCGCACAAATCCCACCTCCGTACGAAAAGTTAAATTTTGATTTAACCATGCCTAAACCAATCCTTACCTTCTCACACTTTTGTTATGGCATTTTTGGTTCTCATTGTTTTTTGACATACTTGGCCCGAGACTACTATTTTCTTCATCATATAATTTTAGCCTCGTTTTTTCTAAGGAATACCTCAAATTTCTATCATTAAATATATTCCTGCTAGGAGACGAAAATGAAGTATTTGATCCTGGAATTATCGTTATTTATGTCAAATCAGAAGTTTGTAAGAGTTCCACCGAAGATATTCCTGCCCTTTTTGCTTTAATGAAACTTTAATTTTGGGCGAGTCAAGCTAGCGACTCATAAAAAAACAAGCGCTTCCCGGGAGGCAACCCGTGTCTGTTCTTCTTTCTATTTTCTTAATAAATAAGTGTGTGATTTTATAGCCTAAGTGTGGGGCGTGCTTCTTTCTTTGGTGTGTGGTACCATTTTTGAAGGATTCCTTAAGATCGTGAAGACCCGTGCTTGTTTTCAATCCTCTAATCACTCGGTCTTCGATCTTCTATTTATTTTGGAATCCTCAATGTTCCATTCTAAGTGTGGGGGGATTTTTATCAAAATTATTAATCATACCTGTTGCATGTCTATGTCCCTCGCAACCCCGTTTTGACCTTAGTTTTGGCTTAATTTTATGCCTAAAAAAATGAGGATAAATGAAAAAAAATGATGAAAATATAATATATATATATATATATATATATATATATATATATATATTGAGAGAGAGAGAGAGAGAGAAATAAGTAGGCCCGTAGAACTAAGGAGATTTTTTACTTGACCGAGTTTTAAACTCTAGCTTTCTCCTTAGCTTTAGAGACTTAGCGTTTGCTTAACTTTAAAATTTTGCAAAGAACGAAAAATTATAGAGTTTTATATAAGTTAAATGCTAAGCGTGGAGTAGTTGGATCTTTTTAGAGCTCATAGAGGTTAATTGTGGCTTTTTGCTCCCATTAGCTTAATAAACATTATATAATTGTTGAATAAATAAAGTTACTTTGGTTTTTGTGATTCTTAGTTTAAATCCCTTCGTAGAGATTCCTTCTGGTGAAAGTAAGGTACACATCGAGGTTTTATCAGTGTTGTGGGGAAATAGGCTATCGATTCCTGACGGCTCGCTATCGTTGTCTAGGCAGTTAAAAGACCACAGGACTTGAAATTTGGCTATAATTATTATTATTATGTAATAAATCGAAGCCGAAATAAGACTTCTAGATCATGGTCGGTTCGCGCCCGATGTGACGGTCGTTTAAAGGGTGGAGGTAATAATAATAATAATAAGAACTGTGGGCTGATAAAAGATTACTGGACCATGGTCGGCTCGCATACCGATGTGACAGTTTTCAAAAAGGTCAAGGATCTCCTGGTCAAAATAAGACTCTTGGATCATGGTCGGCTCGCATACCGATGTGACAGTTGTTTAAAGGACCGGGGGAATTAATAATGTTGCAATAATAATAATAATAAAGCCAAATTTTGACTCCGGGGTTATCTAAATAAAGCCTCCGTCTCTGGACTCGTAGTTGAGTTGATTCGGATGAAATAAAAATGATAACCCCTAAATCATACGAATTTAGAACCTTAATATGGACCTTATTCTCACCATATCGTCTCTTTAGGAAAGGACTTCAAACTAATTATGGTCTAAATCAGGCACCTTTATGATAATAAGGACATAATTTATTTGTCACCAATAATAATAATTATAAAATCCTTAGAGGAAATTAGGAATAAATGAGCGAAAAGCAGCTATGCGTACACAATTAGCATTTATGAGTAGTGTTAGCATCTAATCTTATATTTGACTGTGATTTTATTTTAAGCTTAGTTTGGGGATTGTGAAAAGTCAAGGATGACGAACTCCCGTTCTTTGAGCCTTTTAAGTAAATGGTACCTTAGTTTTTATCTATTATTAAATAAGTGGTTAAAACGGGGGTGCTTGCGAAATAAATAATTTTTAAACCTTCTTAATGGACCTTTTCTGTTCTTGTTTGATTGTGAGGGGTCACAAGTTAAGGGGGGATAAAATTATTTATTTCTGGGTTTGTTTTATTAACATTGCGTGTGGGACCAGCAATGGCTTAGTGTGGGGGAGTTTGATGTGTGCTTAAACACGCATCTTTTGTACCCCGTAAAACACTATTAATTGGACTAAAAATACTAAAATATGCTTAATTATATTTCAAATATGTTTGTTTGGTATTTTTATGTCTTGCACGTCAAACGGATTGAAAACGGTGCAAAAAAGGGGAATTAACGGGCTCGATTTGGTCAAGTTTAATTATTACTCAAAGCCAAGATGAAGTCGTGAAAGTTCTTCGAGCATGTCATTGGAAAGAGCGCAAGAAAACGAGTCCAACGGTGCCCTCGGATTTTATTAAGCCAGCCCGTAACCCATTTAATGGGTCGGGCCAGCCCATTGTTTACTAAACTCAACACTAAAAGCCCAACAAGAAAAATAAATATGATGTATATTTGATGAGATGACGTCAGCATGATGTCATGGCACATGCCATGAAATTAAATCAAGTTGGTCACATGCCAAAGCACTAACATTGGGAGAGCGAGTAATATGAAGACATCTGGCATGTAAGGTTATAACTCAATTCATTTCATTGCATTTTAATCCAACAGACGAGAAATGGCGTACAATTTAAGCAGTGATGAATAGGGCACGTGGCACTCAATGAATGGTGGATCAGTATTTCTGCACGCCTACATATTTTTGTCGATCCGAGGGATAGCGAATGATTGGCTATTAATGCTCTAATCATTGGGCAAAATTTACACAATTACCCCTCTGCTCTCCTATATAAACCACCCGCTTCCCTCACTTTGGAGGGTAGATTTTAGTTTAGAAAGTTTTAGTGTAGTTTTTAGTGTAGTTTTAGCTTATCTCCTTTTCAGCTTATTGTAGTTAGATTCCAGCTTACTTAAGCTTATTGTAACTACTTATTTTAATGATAATGAAGATGTTTGTTGAGGTTACCTAGCTTATTGTCTTTTCTTTTCTTATCTTTTTCTTAGTTTATTTCGTAAATAAGCTCCTCTCCTCAAGCTCGATTTCTAAGCTTATTTTTCTGGTTTATTCAAAATTAAGATGGAAATAAAATAAGTAATTTCATAGCTTATTGTATTTTTATGCTTATTTCTTTAAAGGCTCGATCTAATAAGTTCTTAGATAAGCTTTCGGTTTGGATTATTTATGAATAAGTTTAGATTGCTTATTTTCTTTTGTAGCTTATTACCAGAACTCAAATAAGCTATAATATAGCTTATTCGACTTAGATCTGAGCTCATAGATTCCAAATTAGCTTCGGCTCATTATATTTTCTTTTCTAGTTTTCTTGATTGCTTATTAGTTGTTTTAAAGGTTTAGATATATCATTGTTGTTTCGATTTAGCTTAATTCCTCAAAAAATCAGTTTTTGTTTAGCTTATTTTTGCGAATCTATGCTTATCTAGTTGTTAGGATGCTTATTGATGTCATGAGTGCTATTTCAGTTTTGTGTGCTTAATGACTGAGCTTATTGAATTGTTGTTCGAGTTTTTAGTTTAGATTGCGGTTAGTGAAGTGCTTATTTGGGAGTAAGCTGTTGTTAGTGTGGCTTGATTCTGGCTTATTGGTTTGGCTTGTCTCGGGGTTTAGCTTATAAAGCTTTAGGTGTAGCTTATTTTTTTCCTCGATAAGCAAATATATTATTAAGTCTGGTACTATTCTATAGCACGTTTAGGCCTTTTTGTTTTGAATTCGAGATTGGGCCTTAGTTTGGATTATTCATGTTTGGGCCTGCGTATGGTTTAATGTATGGGCTAGCTTTTTGGTTTGTAGAATTTTCAATTAGTCCTGTGTTGGTTTGTGATTCGCTGTTGGACCTAGTGGTTACTGTAAACTGAAATTGCAATTTGCTAAATTCTTATAAACTGTGTTATTATAACGGTTTGTGTTTTGCGTTTCGCTTTTGGTACCGGTCAACCCATGAGGCGTAGAGCTTATGGGTTTAATAAGCTGGATAGAATTTGAATATTTTCTTTAGCTTATTAAATCGGATGGTATCGTTTAATTGCGGCTCTTCAATTCGGTTCCATTTTCTATCCTTTTTCAATTCATTAGTGTAGCTTAGTTTAAAATGTTTAGCTTGGCTTGTTTGATCATTATGAGTAGCGAGTAGTTTATTTTATGCTTGTTAAGTAAATCGTTGTTCTTCGTTTAATTGCTTGTTATTTGCTATCTAGTTTTCTGTAGTTTATTAAATTTTTAGTTCAAAACCAAAAACAAAAATATTCGATATTCAAGCATCAAACAAAATACTTTTGTGGATTTCAAATTCATCTCTCGTCGGGATACGACACTCGAAAGATAGACTATTACTTTTCCTAAAGTAATTTTCTTATCTAACGGGATATACTTTATATTATAACGACACGTGTTTGACGTTTATCAGCGCTCACTACCCACGGGGCTCCCGATAAACGGATATATACCATGTCGGATTTCACTAGGTGATCTTGGTCAGATACCTCTAGGGCAGTTAATTTCTTGTTTGGCATATAATATGCTGCATCGAATTGAGCTTCTGTGTCATGAGCTTAGCTCAACAGTAAGTACTTTTCTTGTGATATTGTATTTATTATGATAGTCGCATGTGCTTTGTATGTGAAATCGTAAACTGCTAAGATTGGCACATACGTTTTGAAATCTTGTAGTCCATATTACTTTGTTTGAACACTTCAAATTGCTAAACATCTTTTCATAATACTGTGAGTAAAGCAGTATTCTCTAAACATTTTTTATCCTCATAAATGTTTTACTAAAACCTATGAATTCACTCAACTTTATGTTGACCGTTTTTAGCATGTTTTTGTCAGGTGATTAGCTTTGGACTTCTTGACGTGCTATGTGGAGTCTACGTGCAATATGATACCATTTATCAAGACTTTATTTCTCATTCATACTCGTTGTCTTTTGAAAACCAAATTGAAGACTAATCTAATAACATACTAGATGAGAGGGAATGATAGGTGATTCTAGAGAGAGAGTGGGTTGGATGAACACTTAGAAAAAAAATTAACATAAGAAAGAAATGCATAAGTGTGTGAAAAATGAACAACCAACTACCTCTCCAAGGCATGAAGAGGTGTATAAATACTTACAAGTGGACATGGGCTTGGGCCTTCATGGGTTTGTCCATAGGCTTTAGCTAACTACCCTAGTAAGTTTCTAAAAATTAACTTAACGAGCTAACTACAATTATATATGGAAGTGACCGACACTTTCGTGTTCCTAACAATCTCCCCCTAAAGGAGGTCACTCCATTTTACAAAAACTTAAACCTAGCATACTATGCTTTATCTTTAGTCTTGAGCTCATAGTCTTTAACTTCAATCATTAACTTGTGATTTGATGTAGTGATCATTGACTTTAGACTTGAGCTTGTTCCTTTATCTTGACTTGAATGTGAAAATGTGATCTTGAACACCTTGAGATCATCAACCAAGCATAATCTCGATTCGCCATCTTGTAAACTTTGCCATCTTGTGACTTTCGGACCAACATGCTCATACCTTTCATGATATGTTATCTTGAAAAGCTTTAATATTGCATCTTTCTTGAGGTTCTTTAACTATAACACTTCGTCACTTCGAGAAAGACGCTCGGTATCAAAGTGATGAAAACTTCTTTGAAAATTTTTGACTTTAATACTTTGCCAGTTCAAGAAAGACGTACGGTATCAGAGTAGCGAAAGTCTTGAAACATGTACTTGAGCTTTCATGATGTCTTTAAGTTTATCGGTCGGGTATGAGCATGTGGCTATGAATCTTGTGAGTCAGCTGGAATCAGGTACCTTCACCTCCATCTTTAAGTATCCTTCATTAAAATAGTTATCAATAAAGCGGGGGGACGAATATGACTTTGTCATTCGCCCGTGTTTGGTTGGAGTAACCTTCGAATTCGTGAGGATCGACCTGTGATCAGGTAGATTCAATTTAAGAAGAATCTCCTTGATAAGATTTCTAGCTGAAGTATAGAATCTTTCTAACACATATGCATTAGATTCATCAAACTCAGCATGTTCTCATTACCGAAACGTCTCAAAGCAGATAGCATGATAAGAGTGAACCAGTGAGTTACTATCTCACCGATCGAATAGAAAAATCAATCGACGTGTCACTTGCTAAAGTGGTTTTGTGACACATCGAGAGTGTTAATCATTTTAAAATTCATCTTCAATTGTCAATTCATATCCTGGAACAAGTTTGATTCTTATAGAATCGCACCATCGTTTCTTTCCAGTTGTCACAAGTTTGATTCATATAGATTCGCACAAGTCACCTACCATGAGCTTGTTTGATGTTGGCTTAAGCAGGATTTCCATCTTCACTGTGATTACTTGAGTATCACTCTGATGTTCTAGCAAAATCACAAGGATAATGCGTAGGACTCTTTATATATTTCTTGTTATTCACATTGTGTGAGATATCAAGCATAATTTTAACAAGTGTCCTAGAGAGATTTATGGATGATCTCTTTTGGCTCTAGACTCAATAGTGCACTTTGGTTTTAGTGATCGGAGGTTGGAGCAGACTGCCACCTTTTTAATATCAACTAACTCAAAGTGAGAAAGTCGATAGAAATGCGTGTAATCTCCGTGAGAAATGAAACTAGAGTCTGTTGAGAGACCTTGAGTGGCTAGGGAGGGTTGTGCATAGCGTCACTGGGTTTATGATTGTCTTCAATGTCAGACAACAACTTAGTGTTTTTGACAATTTATGTATTGACCCGGTTTCTGCCTAAGTATGTGAAGGGCTTCTTTCTTTTCACCCTTTATCCTTACATTTCTTTTTCATTCTTCAACCCCTTCAATGCTTACCGAGACTTCATAACTAACATCTTGTTGGGTTTATTCCAGTGCTAGCTACATCTCAATCGGCATTATTCCCGATTCTCACTTTTTCTCCTTTTGTATCATTCCTGAGAATTTCTACACTATCTAGTGGATATCCCTGGGTAGATCCCTCTGGTTCTGGCTGGATCATGGGATTTGAATACCTATGCCTAACCACCTTATAACTCCATAAATTTAAGTACATGGTTGGTCTTTTATGTTTTCCATCACAATCAAAACCAAAAACATTCAAAATTTCAATCAAAGTGTTTGATATAAATATCAAAAGATTTACACTTTGAGAGTTTTTCATAATCACTAAAAGCTCCCCCTTAACATGTGCACCGTAATCGTAGTACATGCTAAGTGTAGAGTGCATTGAGTCCATTTTATATGATCACATTTCAGTACAGATTAGATGCAGTTTAATCATATTTTTTCCCCTTATCCAAAATGTTAATCCCTTGATATTTTGGATATCAATTGATTAAACGTTCGGGGACAAAATGTTACACAATATCTAACAGGAACATTTTAATGCTCCTCCTTAAATTATGAGGGAATTATATGGTGTTTGAGTATGTTAGTTTGAAAAATTTTGAATCTACTAAGAAATTCTTGAAAATTCATACTCAAACACTATATATGCCTAATATTTAAGTCTACACTACACATTTATATATTTACAAGATTAGTATGTACGAGGTTTGACCCGAATAATGAGAACATCATATGATAGAATCATTTGGTTCTTTGTAGCAACCGTAGGTCTCATTCGTACAATCTCCAACCAATGAACTTTTCTAAGCTCCTCATTAACCTTCTTTCTTTCAAGAAGTTGTCAATCTAATCTTTCTCTGTCCAAGCACTCTTCGGCATTGTTTCAACTTTCTTTCCAAGTTACGAAAGTCTTTGCTTCAAACTTCGAGTATGAAACAGATTTAGATACATATGTAACTTGAGCTTGTGTGGTTGGTGATGTCTATGTTGATGTTGTCTTAGCTTCCCCCTAAACCAGCAATCCTTTCTTGAGTAGATTCAGAACTTTCTTGCAAGCCGCATCAAGCAGACTTGATGTATAAAGGCCAGATATCCAAAGCACACACTTAACCCTTTCAAGAATTTGATACCGCAACACATAAGTCAATTAAGTCCTGGATGAGCGCATTTCTCTCTTCATGATAGTTATGATATAAATTAAAACACCAAAGTCAACTAAGTCTCAGATGTAGACAATTAAATCCTTATGTGTACCTCTTTGATCAAATATTTCTACTCATTTTAAGAATAAGCTTAGAGGTTAACCGGTCGGGTAAAACATTAATTAAATCAGACAGAGCTCTTCTTACGTTTTAAATAATTATACTCCCCACACTTCCCCCTGGGGACTCAAATGATGCATACTGACTAATGACGAGATGACTCTTCCACCAGGTTATTGAAATAGTGCACCCGAAAGAAACAAAGAAAGGCCTAAAATTTAAAGAAGGTGACTTCAAAAGAAGGCCATAGACTCTATCAAGTATACATCAACTCCTTCCCCCTTGATGGTTTCGACACCTTGGAATAAGCAAAACCTTGTATGCACACATACTTGAGATCGTGTTTGAGGTATAACTAAGCTTAGATCTATCCCGTGAGAATCAACTTCAAGGCTATTAAAACTAGTTGATTATTTCCAAACAATCCTAAGTCTTTTACAACTATGAGGTGTTGGCAATATTGATCGAATGTCGTTTAAAGCCTATACTCACTAGGTCTCATATTTCAAATAAGTCCCTAAAGTTTGAAACAAATGACATCTAAAGCTTGTGTAGTTAAAATCCATTAACTCCCCTTAAATTGTGATCTGTCATTATTAAAAACTTTATCCGTTTATTTTGTGACTTAATTTGAAAGACCGTTTTAAAAGATTATTTGATGAAAATTGCTCCCCCTCAAATAATGACATGTTTTCTATTTAAAGAGTTGTAGTCATTGTTTGAGTGGTCGAATTTTTTTTAAAATATCTTTTTGTGATTACTGAAAACACTAATTCATTGTGAAGACAAATTTTTACCAATAAAAATAAGATTTCTCTTATTTTGACAAATAAATGCACTGACACGTACACCTATTGTATATAGGAAGCACGGGTTGTGTTGCAAAGTAAACACAAGCCTTTGCATGGTCATTAAGTAGACCATGCCCGAGAATAAATTCTCGTTGAGAGGTCAAGTTTTCTTTTTGAAATACTTGCCTTTAAGATGATGACCGGGTTGCTATCTGAAATAATAGCAAGCCATTTGGCATGTTTTGAAAACATTTGAAACTTCTGCTCGAACTTCATTTACAGCCTCGTATCATTATTGAATGACATTTCTAAGACCGTAAATGTTATCGATTTTCAGAAGACATGTCATTATTACCTCTTTTTATATTTTTCGCATTTTTTTAATTTTTTCTTTGGTTTTTAAAGATTTTATATTTTTGTATTTTGCTTTTATAAAAGTTTTCTGAAAATAAAAAATCTTTTTGGTTTTTATGGTTTTTAATATATAAATACATATTATACAGAATATTTGAATAGGTACCACCACTATTCTTCCGCTTCATCTGCCAACAGTTTCAGTGTCTTAGGCGTAAAACTTTGCATTCCCAGCTTGTTGATAAGAAATCCAATTCTTTCTCTGCATAGTGCTTTAGTGAAGATGTCCACTAGTTGATACTCCGTGTTGACAAGGTAAAGCTCTACTACTCCATTCTCTACTTTTTCTTTGATGAAGTGGAATCTGATGTCAATATGCTTTGATCGAGAATGTTGAACATTGTTGCAGCATAAAGCAATAGCGCTTTTGTTATCACAATACATTGGAATTTTATTGAATCCAAGACCATAGTTGGTAAGCTGTGATCTCATCCAAAGGACTTGGGCACGACAGCCGGACAAGGCTATATATTCAGCTTCTGTACTGGATATCGCAGCGCTTTTCTGCCTTTTTGATGACCAGCTAACAAGTCTGTCTCCCAATAATTGCATACTTCCAGATGTACTTCATCTAGTATCTTGGCCGCGTGATCAGCGTCTGCATAAGCTATTTTTTTAGATACTAGAGTCCCCTATTAACGGTTCCTCGTAGGTATTTAAAGATTATTTTTATAGCATGTAAGTGCTTTTCGATAGGCTTTGCCTGATACCGTGCACACATGCATACAACAAATGTAAGGTCTGGTCTACTGGCTGTAAGATACATAAAGGTGCCAACCATTCCACGATAGTATGTCGGGTCAATGGCTTTCCCTTGTGGATCTTCATCCAGTTTGGATTTCTCCACCATAGGAGTATCCACGGGGTCACTAGATTCCATACCATATTTTTTTCAAAGATTATAGAGCATATTTAGACTGGTTTATAAAGATGCCTTTGAGACTTTATGAAATCTGTAGTCCTAGAAAAAAATGATATTTTACCCATCATCGACATCTTAAACTTTGAACATATTATTTTTGGACATTGGTCACATAGTTCAGGTGTAGTAGACGCAAAGATTATATCATCAACATAGATTTATATCAGGAGAATATCTTTCCCTTGTCTTCTAATGAACAATGTGGGATCCACGGTTCCTTTAGAGAATTCCTGAGAGAGTAGGAACTTCTATAATAGATCGTACCACGCGCAAAGAGCTTGTTTCAACCCATAGAGAGCCTTCTTAAGCTTATACACATGATTCGGATTGTCTTGATCCATAAACCCGTCCAGTTGGCTGACATAAACTTCTTCGCGCAGAATGCAGTTCAAGAATTCCGTCTTAACATCCATTTGGTAGACAATCATATTCATGTAAGCAGCATATGCAAGGAAAATTCGAATAGCATCAAGTCTGGCCACTGGAGTAAAAGATTCCTCAAAATCAATTCCCTCTTTTTAACGGTAACCACGAGCAACCAAACGAGCCTTATTTTTTAGAATTCCTCCTATTTCATTAAGTTTTACCTTATAAATCCATTTTAAAGTAATGACCATCACTTTATCTAGACGAGGAACGAGTTCCCAGACTTCAAGACGTTCAAATTCATTTAGCTTCTCTTGTATTGCTTCAATCCAACATGATTGAGTTAATGCGTCTTTATAAGTCTTAGGTTTAACCGATGAGAGAAAGGCATCATAGTAACAAAATAAGGCTTGTTCATGGAGTTGGAGTCTTGTAGAAACAGGTCTTTTGAGTTCACCAATGATGTTATCTAAAGGATGATCCTTGGTCCATTTGGTAACGTATTCTGAGTAAGGAGCAGCAGTGTGCACAACAGTAGGAATAACATCCGAAGAAAAAGATGCTTTAGAACGGTTTTCTGGAATTGAAATACCAAAGAACGGATCGATATTCATGTGTGCAACATCTAAGTCATGATTGTCTTCTTCAACATCGTTAGGAATGATAGGAGATTGAGTTTCGGGGGTTGTTTGAGAGTTACTAGGTGATGGTGCATCTTGGTCAACAGTTGTTGAGGAAGGTGAATCGGTTGATGCAGTGGGTTCTGAAGCAAATACTTTAGTTGTTGATACAAAAGTTGGACGATCCCTGATTAGGTCCGTATTAGGTGTAATACGGATCTGATAGGCTCCGGTTCCTGTACCAATTAAGTCTTGATATATGAGACCTGCGCACTAAGAAAACAAAGCACCGTTAGGCTTATCGTAGGATTGTCTCCCACGATTATCCTCCGGCGTGAGAGTGAGTAATCGGTTTAGGTTTTGGTAGAAAGTTAGGGTTATGAGGGCGTACCTTAGATGAGAGCCGAGGTGCTCTTTATACACTCACCAAACCCTAATGGGCTTTGTCCCATTAATTAGGTTAGTATCCGAGAGGCCTCACCGTTATTTAGTAACTGGTGGGCCCACCTCATAATTACGACTCGTTCGTAACGGGTGTTCTAGATGCCTGCGCACGTGTGCGCTAGTTGGGCCTCATGGGCCTAAATCCTCGTCGTGATAGCCCATATGTCATGGGCTTCCCCATAGGCAATACCATTTGGGCCTTGGAAGCCCGTATTGATGTCGCTATATGGGTCCATTCATTATGGGCCTGGGTATAAGTACTATTCGTGGGTCGGGTTCATGACCCGAGGTTGGACTATACGTCATCATGTCCCCCCAGTCTAGTATGCGCTTGGTAAGACCGCGGATGCTAGACTACAAATAGTTGCGGTAAAAAATCCCTGGATGCGTATCGTGGAAGAAACAAGAAATTTTCCCGCCCAAAACAATGAATCTGGTCAACTTGAGTCTCAAAAATGCCTCCTCGTAATGCGTGAGAAGGTAGCTAGAACATAGCTTATATGTTTCACCCCTTACAACCGTTTAGTCAATTGGGGGGAACGTGTTTCCTCATCCGGCGTGTTAGTAGAACAAGTTGCCCTATATAAGGGTTCGCCTCCATTTCACTGTTATTGCCACAGTAAAAAAAATCTCTTCCACCACCATTGATAAAGCTTCCATTAATCATCAAAAAGCAGACACAGGTAATACGCGCGTGCGCATCCAAACTCTTGCTTCGCAAATCATGGTGTTTGACAAACTTACTGATTTTACATCAGAAATAACAGATGAGGAACTTCTTGAGTTCACATCTGAGTATTACATCCCATTCGCATTGCACCCGGTAGTGCCGGCTGCGAGTGCGAGTATAGCGGATTTCCCCGAGGGGAAGGTTGGGGTATACACACGGTTCTTTGAGTTTGCCAATCAACGTGTACCCCTTTCGTTGTTTATGTGCAACGTCCTGAATCATTATCGTCTTCATATTTCCCAATTGCACTGCATAGGCGCGGCAAAAATATCCAATTTCGAGGTTAATTGCCGCCTATTGGCAATTAATCCCACGCCCACCCAAAACAAAAAAAAATGGTTCCATTTGTTCCGCGCCTTCTATCATACCTCTTGGTCTCTAATGGATGGGTTATCGTTTTCCAAGCGCGCCGGGCAAGTTTTGCGGGGTGCAGTGCTATACCGAAAAATTAGATGCGCTGAGGCGTTGGAGGGAGATGTTCTTCTGGGTAGATGATGCGTTGGTTCCCTGGGACTTCGCATTCTATACTCAGGGGTCATTGCCGAGGGATGAGCGTCCACCCCCCGGGTCGTATAGTATGGAGGATGCGGAACTTATAAATGAGAACCGTATCCCTATCAACGCATACTCGGAAGCCTTTCTATGCCACATGGGCATTAGTCGTAATTATTTCCGAAGCCCTGAGGAAGTGCCGACGTTTATAGGCGATGACGGCCAGGGTGGGTGCTTGTCCTTCCGTCTCCCTCGCTTAGTAGTGTAAGCGCTCTTTCTTATTTAAGCGTATGTAACCATTTGTTGTTTGTTTTCGTTTTGTGTTGCGCAGAAATGGATTTGTTTAGCGTGGTCCATTTGAGTAAGCCCAAGCTGGTGACCGAGGGGGTGCGCCCATTAAGAGATGGTGAGGAGCCGCTGCTGGAAAGTACTGCAGGGCGCACAATGGAACTTGTGCTGGAGCAACCAGAAGGTGAGAGTACTGATGTATTAGCACCCATACCACTGCGCAGTGTACCAGGTGCAACTGCGGAGCCCCCTAGGCCGGACGCAACAAGCGTTGGTTCTTCAGAGGATGCTGATGTCGCAGGGGCTGAAAGCGAGGCCGGAGAAGTTGACTCCGGGTTGAAACGCAAAAGGGGCACCAGTGATGACGGCGCGGGCACGTCAAAGAGGGTGCGTTATGTCAGTCTAGGCGGTAGTACATCGACTGAGGAGGAAACCGAGACTCCTCCCCTCAAGTAAGTAACGTATCCTCTATGTCTGTCTATTAGAAGTGTTTATTGTACGCAATCATACTAAAGAAATGTAGAATCCTCATTATTGGTTGGTTGTTTACTATTTGTGCGCAGTGTCGAGGCTACTAGCGATTCCTCCGCGCCGGTGACGCAAGCTGGACAGTCCCCTCCCCGAACTAGTCCTTTGACAGCTGATGACATATCAAGGAGAAATCGGGAGACAGGTCCCAAGACATTTGAGGGCATGCCAGTGGATCAGCTTATGGGGGAGTTTGACATGGTCACTGCGCAGCAAGCCGCGCTGGTGGCGCAGCTGAGAGCAAGGTTTGCTAGTGAACGCAGCCAGAGTGTTCAGAAGGATGAAGAGATTCTGCTGCTGAAGACACAGTTGGCAGATACGCAGGCTGAGGCAGAGTCGTCGAGGTCTCATGCACAAAAGCTTGCCGAGGAAAAAATGGCACTGCTTGTCAAGGTAGAGCAAGAGCGTGCAAATTCTACGGATTACAAGGCAAGTTGTCACTGGGCAGTGAAGTAATTAGAGGGGGTAAGAACAACCATTTTGCTGGGCTGGATGAGTTTCGCCAGAGAGTGGAGGGGCTGTTGAAGAAGCAGGAGGAGAAGTTACGCAAACTCAATATTGAGTATGATGAGGAGCTGTACCCTCACATGTTGTCCGCGATTGCTGAGCGCAGGTGGCTCATAAGCCATGGTTTGCGCCTTGCTGCCATGAGCACTTTGGAATCGCAGGAGGTCAAGCAGTCCTTCGGGGATGTTGTGAAGTGTGCCTTGGCTCGTGGTAAGGCGGAAGCGGTGGAGGAACTGCATGAAAAGAAGTTGCTGACAGTGCCTGCCGCACAGGTACCTGGATATAATCATAATGCATATGAGGAGCTTGTTGCTGCTATGGAGGCGATGAAATTGTTAGAGCTGCCTCATATTGCACAGCTGGAGCGTGACCAGGATTACCCCATAGATGTGATAATGGCGGGGTTAACCTTGGCTAGGCATGCCACCGAGGGCGCTGAGGCCCAGCCGGATTACTTTCTCAAGCCGGACGTGGCGCAATTGCAGGTTCCTATCTTTGCCTGTCCGCGTGACATCCTGAATCCTTTTGCACTTGAGAAGGAGATTCCGTTAAAGGAGTCGTTAGAGGCCCACGCCATAAGGCTTGCGAAGAAGAAGGGGGTGAAGGGCAAGGCAATATTATGCGGTGTTGGTGCAGCGCACATCCCCCGTTCTGATGGAGTACCAGTTAGCGTGGCGACTGTGTCACCCAAAGATAGTGAACTTTTGGGGAAGCTTGAGGAGGCTGGAGATGCTGCGTACCAAGTTGGCAGTTCAGAGCGAAGTCGTTGTCACAGTATCTAGGCTTTCTTCCTTGTGCAAACTTATCGTAATTGTGTATCTTGGCAAATTTTGTGTAACCAAACTCATGGTTCTGTTGTAAAAGCTATCCTTTTGGACCCATAGTATGGGTCGTTTGTTATTGTGGTTTGTGCGATTGTACGCACACAATATTAGTTATAAAAGTTGACAATATGTTTGTGCACAATTAGTTGCCTTTGCATGAAAGACTTGTTTGTGATGTGCTATTTGTCAAATTGTTGTGAACATAGTCATTACAAAGTTCATGACTGCAAAATATGCTAAGTTTATATGTATGGGTTGACATTACAATTACATGCGGCGTACCGCGAATACCATATCAAGAAGTCAAAAGTTTTGACTCCAAATTTGTTAAACGTGCACCGTGTGCGCTGCTGCGCATCCATCGTGGAATGCGCATTGAAACTTACTCCAACGTCTTGAGAGAAAGGTGTTTAACAAGGATTCATGATCCAATGTTGATGGGTTTGCAACCCTCTTACTCAACGAGTCATTTAGTAGGTTTACTCATCCTTTTCCCATCGTGGGGTTATTAGGTGCATGCACGCCGCGTAGGCACAGAATAATGTAACAACAATATTGATACGTAAATAGATACTCACAATAAGCATGTAAAGTGAATTGTGTCGCGGAGTTAGCTAGAAACCGCGACATTTAATGAATACTTGCAAAAATAAAAAACATTTGTCCTAAAAAAAAATAAGTACGCATATACCCAGTGAGTACTTCCCTAAAGATAGCATTTCTTGAGATTGCAGATATTCCACGTGCGGGGCAACTCACGCCCCTCCATGTCACGCAGCTTGTATGCTCCTTTTCCAAGTGCTTCCGTAACCTCGTAGGGTCCTTCCCACTTTGGTCCCAGCTTTCCTGTGTCTTCCGCGTGGCTTGCGTCGTTAGCACGATACACGAAGTCGCCTGGCCTAAATGAGACTCTTCGAACTCGAGCGTCATAGTATCCCTTCATTTGTGACTTCGCTTTTTCCTCACGTATGGCTGCTTGTTCGCGCCTTTCCTCCAATATGTCCAAGTCTATACGTCGCTCGTCGTCATTGGTTGCGATATTGACCTCCGCGGTACGAATAGTTGGCATTCCGATTTCGGCTGGTATAACGGCTTCCGTCCCATAGACAAGAGAGAAGGGAGTGTCCCCTGTGCTAACTTTGATTGTTGTGCGATGTGCCCACAAGACATGTGACAATTCCTCTACCCATCTGCCTTTATGTCTATCCAGGCGCGCTTTGATTCCTTCGCCTAGGCTTCGATTTGCGCGCTCAACCAAACCGTTGGTCTGTGGGTGTTTAACCGACGCAAAACGCTGTGTAATGCTTAATCGCGTGCACCAGTCTTTGAACGGGTTATCACAGAATTGTTTCCCATTGTCCGAAACTATTTCTCCAGGTAATCCAAAACGGCACACAATGTTATCCCAAACAAATCGTTTTACCTGATTCCCTGTGATTGTTGCGACCGCTTTCGCCTCGATCCATTTAGTAAAGTAGTCGATAGCCACGATAAGGAATTTCAAGCCTCCCGCAGCAACAGGGAAGGGACCAGCGATGTCGATACCCCACTTGTGGAATGGCCATGGCGAGGTGATGGGTGTGAGCTCCTGTTGTGGATGGCGCGGGATTGGTCTATGTACTTGGCAATCATTGCATTTCTTTATCATGTCGCGTGCGTCGCGGTGCATGGTGGGCCAGTAGTACCCAGACCGTAAGGCTCTAGCTACTACAGATCGTGGTCCTGAGTGCATACTGCATGAACCCGCATGAATCTCGCGTAGCACATAGTCTGCCTGAATAGGTCCGACGCATCAGAGCCATGGTTGTAGGAACGAACGTCGATAGAGGACACCATTTCGAAGTTCGAATCTCTGCGCCGTGCGGCGTATTCGCCGGGCATCCTTTTGTTCATGAGGGAGCGTGCCCTTGCTTATGAATTCGATGAGAGGGGTCATCCACGTAGGATCCTGCTCTTCTATCACCGTAGATATCTCCATCTCCGAGATGGATTTGTGCTTCAAGATTTCGACCAACACCTGCTTTGATAGGTGCGCGAAGCTCGTGGATGCGATCTTACTTAAGGCATCCGCTTTTTTGTTGTCACCTCTAGGAACCTGCCGAATGGTGAATCTATCAAAGCCCTGGATTAGCGACTTGGTCTTGTCGAGGTATCGAATCATGTTGTCTTCTTTAGCCACATATTCGCCCAACACATGGTTGGCTACTAAACGGGAGTCCACATTTGCTTCTAGGTTACGTACACCCATTCGAGCTGCAATGCGTAGTCCCGCAATTAGGGCTTCGTACTCCGCCTCGTTGTTCGTGGCTGTGAATTCAAAGCGCAGTGCGTAGTGAATTCTGTCCTCAGGGTTAGTGAGGATGAGGCTGCGCCAGACCCGTCCACAGCATGACGGATCATCCGTGAATAAGATCAATGGGTCTGGGAGTTTTAGCTTCGCCTAGGGTAGGACAGCATCGGATTCTGGTTTCGATGAGAAAAGTCGCCATGTTTGTCCTTTCACTTAGCACGGTGCGTGGTCTTTATGAGATGTTATGCCTCATATAGCAACACGCTCCACTTTGCAATCGCCCCGACGCATCAGGTTTAGAGTAACCTGTTTGATGGGTGGTCTGTGATTAAAAACTACCATATTAGGTGTGGCTTGAAAAATATTCTGACGCAGTCTTTTGGCGGAAGATACTAACGACAGGATCATTCTTTCCATTGCGCTTTAGTTGATCTCTGTTTCCTTGAGTGCTATACTACGGAAGTATACCGGTGTTGGTCGGAGTCCCTATTCTGTCAGTAGCACGCGCTAATTGCCCCATGCGTTGCGGATAAATATATTATCATCTCCTCCCTGGTCTGGGATGCGACTAGCGTGGGAAGTGTGCTATATGCTGCTTGAGCAGCGTGAAAGATTTCTTCTGCTTCTGTATAGTTCCAATGGAAGTCTCCCTTCTTCGATTAACTTCTTGAGTGTTTTGATCAAGGGGAGTGACTTGTCTGCTGAATTGGATAGGACACCTGTTCAAACCGGCTAATTCCCATTTATACGACTGGACTTCGTTCATCGTGCGCGGTGGAGGAAGTTGGATGGACAGCTTTTGTTTTTTCTGTACACGGATTGATGTCGTCAGGTTCTATCAAGTTATCCAAGGGATCATGCCTTCTCTAAGCCCCAAAAGTGACATTTTTTAGGATTTAGCTTATATTGATTTTTCGCAGTGCCCTGAATGTTTCTACATTGTCGCGCTCCAAACCGTCTGCGGTGTGTCTCTTTATAACACAAGGTCATCGACATAGACCTTCCAGGTTGCGCCCACTTGCCCCTCGTACGCGTTTCTACCAATCGCTGGTAGGTGGCACCACATTCATTTAGGCCAAAAGCATCTTGGTTAGCATAGTCACCTTGACGTGTGTGATAGGCTGTTCTGTATCCTTGGTCTCTTGTGCCATTTGGATTTGGTGATACCCCCTTGTATGCGTCCAAGAAAGCTCATGATAGGGGTATCTCATAAGGGACTCCACTTTCCGTCTTTCTCTGGTAGTGGATAGCAGTCTTGTGGGACATGCTTTGTTAAGGTCGGTGAGTCCACGCACATCCGCCAGCTACCATCGCTCTTTTTGACCATAACTGGGTTGGAGAGCCAGTCATGGTAATAGACTTCTCGCATGATACCTGCCTCCACGAGTTTATGTACCTCCTCCAGAATGGCCTTAGCGCGCTCTGGAGCTTGCCCGCGTTTTTTCTGCCTTACTGGGGAGTATCCTTGTCGGATTTTCAACTTGTGTTCTGTGATCGATCGTGGCACACCAGTCATGTGTTTTGGTTCCCATGCAAAGATATCGAGGTTTCTTTGCAAGAGTGCGCACACAGCCGCCCTACCCGTATCAGACAGCGACCCCCCGATCGATACTTCTTGCTCCGGGTAATCGGGATGAATCGCGACCTTCAAGTTTGTCACTTTGGTTGCGTGCTGTCTCTGAGTCTGCGTCACGTCACATGTGACTGTGTTGCATTCTTTAGGCGGTGCGGCGGTGTTGTAGATGGTGACAATTCCGCCGTCGACGGGGAATTTTAGCATCCCGTGGGCCGTGGATGGGACCGCGCGTATCGCTGATATTCCTGGTCTTCCAATAATGCCATTGTATGGCGATGGTGATCTGATCACCATAAAATTCATCCAGGCTGTTGTGGAGTGCTCCTTATTGCCAACCATAACCGGTAATCGTATTTGCCCCATGGGCCATATCTTTTCTCCCGTGAAGCCAGTCAACGACGTCGTGGCCGGGTTTAACTGACTTTTTACTTCAGGGCGCAGTCTTTGGAAGCAATGTTCGTACAGTATGTCTGCAGATGCTCCTCCATCAATGTACATGCGGTGGATGTCGTGACCCGCTGCATTTATCTCGATGGTAAGTGGCTCCACCACTGCGTTGTCCGCAGTTAAAGTGGGAAAAGAGATGCCACTTCCATGCGAAAATTTTTGGCTGACTTTTTGCTTAGTTTTTCGCTGCCATGACTGCACCATATAGATGGTGTCAGCCTTGTCTCTAGGTGCGTCTTTCTTGCCTCCGCTCCTTTGTTTATCTTTCCCTTCCTTGATGTTCTTCACCAGGTGATCCAATCTGCCTTCCTTTACCAATTTGTCAATTAGCTGGCGCAGTTGGACGCACTCATTGGTAGTATGGCCCTTCTGCCTATGATACTCACAGTATCCGTTCCCCACGCGTTGCTCTTCTGGAGTGCGCATTGGTGGTGGTCTTGGGAAGTTTGCACCTTCTGTTGCGAGTATCTCCTTTGGGGTCATTGTCAGTGGGGTGTACTTGTCGTTCCCCCGCCCGCCCCTCTGACCGCGGTAGCTGTTGTTGCGACTGCTACTCTGGTCATTGGATTGTCTCCTGGACTGTTCCTGTGACCTGTTGTTTGAGTAGCCTTTTCTGCTGTCCGCGGCGGCGGCTTCTCCTTGAATGAAGGACCTTGTGCGTTTCATCAACTCATCAAAGGTTTGGGGAACCCTATCATTCAACCTTTTGATAAGTTCTGGGTTATTTATTCCATTCATAAACCCTGAGATCTTGAGAATTTCGGGGCACGCCTTGACGTGTATGCATTCGTCCTTATAGCGCTCTACGTAGGCGCTTGTGGACTCCCCTTGGCGCTGTTTCACCCTGGCAAGCTCGACAGGGTTCTTGGCACACTTCTTCCTTTGAGTAAAATTTAAGCGGAATGCCCTTCGCAACTCTTCAAACCCATCAATGCTTCTGCGTGGTAGTTTGCTGAACCAGTTCCGCGCGTTTCCTACTAACGTGGAATTGAACATGTGGCACCACACGGGTTGTGGCCAGTTTTCAATAGTGGCCGCCGATTCGAAGATTTTTAGATGGTCGTCAGGATCACCTGTCCCATCATAAGTTTTTACGTTAGCAGGCATGCGCCTTTTCTTATCCTCCGAGAAATCGCTAATGCGCCGCGTAAATGCGTCGACCTTTTGGCGACGCCATGGACGGGACATATCTTCGTCTTCGTCTTCACGATATTTGTTCTTGGATTTCCAGTGTCCCGTTTCTGCGTCCTCGTTGTCCGAGGAGTCTTCTGAGGACGAGCTTACTCTTCTGCGGCGCTTGCGCCGACTGTCCTCGGAGTCCGAACTTGGAGGACTTTCACTCGGGGAGCGCCTTTGTCCAAGCCTGCTGTGGACATCGCGACTGCCCAGCCTATCACGGACGCTGATGCGCCAGTCATTGTTTTCATGAGTGTCCAAGTTCTGCAAGTTAGCCGTTTGAGTACCCGAAACTTTCTTTCCGATTCTACCGAATACTGGAGGTCGACGGTTATCCTTTCCGCGCCTTTCCTTTTGGTGGCGCGGTGGAGATACTTCGTCCTCCGGACCGAAGTTAAGTCGGGCCTGTAGGCTCTGGCTTGATCTCTTTTTTGTTTCCTCTTGCATGAGGGCGACCAAAGTCTCGTAGTTTTGAGATACGAAATCACTCGGCGCCAGTTCAGTCGCGACCCCTTCCAGTGTGAGGTTGTCAGCCCCTAACTCGGGACCCTTGTTTCGAAGGGGTGGGGGTGGCGGCTCGGTGGTATTCGTCCCTGGCACCGTTTGGGGAGGGGTGGTGAAAGTAGCACGCTGTAGACCTTCCGTGCTTGTGATTGTGGCGGCTGTCTGGGTTGTCCCCAGGGGTGGTCCCATCGCTGTGAAGACCAGATCATGTGGCGCATTGGCGCTTCCAGAGGCCTGCTTAGAGATCTGTCTAGAGGCTTGGTCGCTCTGCTTCTTCGCCTGCGGAGTCCGCTGGGTAAAGTTTCCTTGCTTTGTCATTCTAGATTTTGGTAGTGTTCTTAGTGTTGGGTCCCACGGATGGCGCCAATCTGTTGATACAAAAGTTGGACGATCCCTGATTAGGTCCGTATTAGGTGTAATAAGGATCTGTTAGGCTCCGGTTCCTGTATCAATTAAGTCTTGATGTATGAGACCTGCGCACTAAGAAAACAAAGCACCGTTAGGCTTACCGTGGGATTGTCTCCCACGATTATCCTCCGGCGTGAGAGTGAGTAATCGGTTTAGGTTTTGGTAGAAAGTTAGGGTTATGAGAGCGTACCTTAGATGAGAGCCGAGGTGCTCTTTATATACTCACCAAACCCTAATGGGCTTTGTCCCATTAATTAGGTTAGTATCCGAGAGGCCTCACCGTTATTTAGTAACTGGTGGGCCCACCTCATAATTATGACTCGTTCGTAACGGGTGTTCTAGATACCTGCGCACGTGTGCGCTAGTTGGGCCTCATGGGCCTAAATTCTCGTCGTGATAGCCCATATGTCATGGTCTTCCCCATAGGCAGTACCATTTGGGCCTTGGAAGCCCGTATTGATGTCGCTATGGCCCATTTATTATGGGCCCGGGTATAAGTACTATTCGTGGGTCGGGTTCATGACCCGAGGTTGGACTATACGTCATCATGTCCCCCCAGTCTAGTATGCGCTTGGTAAGACCGCGGATGCTAGACTACAAATAGTCGCGGTAAAAATCCCTGGATGCGTATCGTGGAAGAAACAAGAAATTGTCCCGCCCAAAACAATGAATCTGGTCAACTTGAGTCGCAAAAATGCCTCTTCGTAATTCGTGAGAAGGTAGCTAGAACATAGCTCATAGGTTGCACCCCTACCACACGATTAGGACAAGTGGGGGACACGTGTTCCTCATCCGGCGTCGTGTCGGGGGGGGTGGGGGATGGGTGTGGGGGGTCGGAAGGGGGGTGTGGGGGGGTGGGGGGGTGGAGGGGAGTGGAGGGAGGGATGTGGGGTTGGGTGGGGGGGGGTAGTTGGGGGGGGTTGGGGTTGGGGTGGGGCGGGAGAGGGTTGGTTGGGGGGGTATCATGGGGGGGGGATGGTGGGGGGGGGGGGGGTGGGGTGGTGCTGTTTTGTTTTGTTTGTGTTTAAAATAATTAAAAATAATTAATATTAATTAAAAAAATATTATATTCTTTGTTTTTTTTTTTTGAGGGTTCTGGGGGGGGGGGGGGGGAGTGGGTGTTGGTGTTTTTAGGATGGTGGGTGGTTGGGGCGTGGGGTGGGGGGCTGTGAGGAGGGGGTGTGGGTGGGAGGTGGGGGGGTGGGGGGAGGGGTAGGGTGCTGGGTTGTGGTGGTGTGGGTGGGTACATTCTAGTTGGATGGGTTGGGTGTGAGTGGGGGGGGGGGGAGGGGTGGGGGAGGGATTGGGGGTGGGTGGGTGGGTGGGGTGGGTGGGCGGGAGGATTGGCGGAGGGCGGGAAGAGGGGTGGGGGTGGTTGGTGGGGGTGGGGTCGTGGGTGGTGCGTGGCATGATTGGGAGGGAGGAGTGGGTGGGGGTGGTGGCGGGGGGGAGGGGTGTGGGGGTGGGGGGTAGATGGGGGGGGTGTTTAGGGGGGGTTGGTGGTGTTGGGGTGGGGGTGGGGGGGGGTGATGACGGATTGGGGGGTGGGGTTGGGGGGGCGTGGAGAGAGGGGGGGTATCTGGTTAGGGGGGAGGTGAGTGTGGGGGGGGCGGGAGGCGAGTGTAATGGTGGGGTGGTTGTTTTTGTTCGATTGTTCTTTATTAATTTTTGTTTTTGTCTTTCTTTCTTTCGTTGTCTTTTCTCTTTTTTTATTTCTTTTATACATAGTATTCGTGCGGTCGGGTCATGGACCCGGAGGTTAGACTATTCGTCTCAGTCACAACGAATGTGCAGTTCTCATGTGAAAACCCCCTTTTCCATTGAATTAGGATTTAGACTGACATAGGTTTAACATAGGATTAGAATAAAATTAACATAGATTAGATAACCAAGATATTAATTAAATTGATAGATTTAACCTCGCTCTCAGTGATCGACACCCTACTTACAACGAAACTACTACCGATCGGGTACACTCCCCGTTCAAGTGTTGTTTTGGTTGAGTCGGCAAAATATAAATTTAAAACTTGAATCATATAAAAAACAACCCTACACTACAACACATCAGCCGTCACAAATAAATGTGACGTCGTCTCCACGCACCGTACATATATTCTTTAAGAGATTTGGTGTAGAGTCGTAGTCTTGTCCGTTTCTTCTCCAAATGAGCCCAAGTTACATATATTTCCTTCCAAAGTCATCCACGTGCTGAAAACACAAAAAGGAACGATTAATTACATAATTTGGGCATATTTGTACGATTTAGGGGGTTAAATGACCCCGAAAAAGTGTATAAAATAACACCTCATCAAATACCCCTACACTTAGGATTTGCTTGTCCTCAAGCAAATGGGCTTTTCTACCTAGACAATAGCAGTATCAGAGGCATTTAACCTACTTTTCAAAGATATTTTATGACATAATCTTCTAGACCTAGTAATTAAAAGCACGGAAGTTATATACTAGCACCTCACATAAGTGTTTGAATTTCTCTTTCTCTCAGGTATATAATGAATTATAACAGTGTAGGAAACGAGAAAATAACACTCATTGCCTGTCGTAGCATATAAATTACCATAGGCTTGATAAAGGATCAAACCTTCACTGCTAGGCGCAAGTACTAAAAATTACTATCAAAGAGGTCTTTAAGGGTTCTGGGGTGTAGATGTATGATACCAATAATAGAAATGGAAACGGATGGGAAATATTTGAGGGTGACTTTTTAGGTGAATTTTAGGTGAAGTGGTGAGTTAATTATCCTTAGAAGTACACGCTGATTGGGTTGCTAAGCCAAAGACTCGACCACTCGGACAAAGATGTACAATACTCTACAAAACTCTACATCAAACTCTTTTCTTTGTCTTTTCCGTTTTTTTGAACATAATACATAACTTGGGGTTTATAAACACACCTCTACCAGTGAGTTTTTTTTATACTCAATACATAAGCTAACTAATAACCCGAATTGAGGTGGATCAACATAACATGGAGATTATCGAACAAATATGGGGGTAATGATTTAACTTTTCTTCCAAATTCTTCCACAAAATAAATACTACCATGAATCCTAATCGTCCCAAAACTGTATTTACAAAGATAAGGACTTAGCAACCATGTACTCAAATAATTAACTTGGGTTAAAACAATAATGTACTAAAAACGAGTACATACAAGGAAGGCTAAGGCGATTTGAGTGAAATAATTGGTTAATGGTAACAATGATCTTCATTAATAATCTGGAATCCACCAGAAATTATGAGAACCGTGAAAAGGATAGGCTCGGAGGGATATACTAGGGGAATCCTACGCGAAAAATGAGTGCATGGTAAGGGTGTGGGATAGTTATATGATCGAGGTGACCATAACAACAATGCAGGTTTAAAACATAGGTTAATCCTAGTGCCTTTTATCATTTAGCAAATCCTAATACTCACTATGCGGTCTCAGGATGCATCGCAAAAAAAAGTTTTAGAATTTAATATACTACCGGTACACTCTCATATAATTTTAACCGATACCAATGCTCCAGAAAAGGTGACAAAATCACATATGCACGAACACATCCATGAACGCGACACATGTAATTGCTCACTCCTTAACTCGAGAAAGCTAAAGGTAAAATTATCTTAGGTATCAAAAATGGATACCTGAATTCCTAAAGATCTAGGGGCGAACCTTACATTTTTTGGGGTGGAATTTTTAAAGGGTTTTTGTGTTAGTCATATAATTCCTATCCATGAGACGCTAATAGTACTCAGTTTTCGTCAATATGTGTCATAATTTTTTTTAAATTTGGGTCAAAATGACCGTCTACACTATGTTTCGATATATTACACATCATTTTAAGGAACAATCAAATGGAAATTGAAGGAATAGTTTCTAAGGGTTATTTCCCCTACACTTATTTTGAACATTGTCTCCAATGTTCTTAAAAGTACCCATAAACAAATAAAGGGAAAAGAAAAAAGACGAAAGAAACTAGTACTCCCCTGGTTTTGCTTAATAATTGAGAAGAAACATATGATAACTGGCTAAATCGTCATCCAAGAGTCGTCCAATGAAACTCCTAAGAACTCCAAAGCTTCTTCTCATCAAATATAACCTGTAAATCAAAGACAGAAACAACTACACCTGGCGTAAAATCAGCGGAATAATGATATATACAACGAAACTTTTAGGGTTTAGACTCAATAAAAGCATTAAAGATGGGATGATTGTGTTAATGTAATCGTGGTTTTCTGCAAGTTTTTAAGAAAATCACAAACCTTTGAAATTATACAAAATTAATTTTTCAAAAATAATAGAAAATTCGAATTTCACAAGTCTGGAGACGTGACGCAGTCTGGAGACGTGACGCCGTCAGGAAAAATCCTGACGCCATCTCCAGGCACTATGAAAATTTCACATTTGTTTTCTTGAAAAAATTTCTGCACGTAATTCCTATTAGTTGTTTCCTGTAGAAAATATTATATAAACCATGAAAATTATTAGCATAAATATATGACTCTAACAAACATGACACATGACGAGAGTTACAAGTGATATCTTAGAGTCCTACACATTATCCTCGTGATCTTGCCAAAACATTTAAAGTGGTGTTGTTTAGCATTTCATAGTGACGAATGGAAATCCTTCCAGTGTCAGCATCAAACAGTGCTGCAGTAGGTGACTTGTGCGATCCTACATGGATCAAACTTGTATCAACTGTATATCGATTTGGTCCAGTTTATGAATTGACAACTCAATCGGTAAGATAGTAATTAACCAATTTACTCTTATCGTGTTGTCTGCTTTGAGAAGTTCTAATAAGGAGAACAAGCAAGTACGGTGAATTTGATTCTAATGTGTTAGATGATCTAATACTTTAAGCTGGAAATCCTATCAAGGAGATTCTTCTAAATTGAATCTACCTGATCACATATTGGTCCTCACGAAACCGAAGGTTAACGCTACCTATATTCGACGAATGACAAAGCCATGTTCGTCCATATTTGTGCTTATTACTAACCATTAATTGCAGATTTATACGATGGTGGTGGTTCCCTATTCCAGCTAAGTCAGATTCACAACTACATGCTCATACTCAAGACTTAAAGTTTTAAGTAATCAAGAAATCTCAAGATAAAGACTTTCGCTACTCTAATGATCAAACATCTTCCTTAAACAACATAAAGTGTTCGAGTTAAAGATTATCAAGGGAGATTGTTAGAAGGCTTTCAAGATACCTCAAAGTATGAGCATGTTGGTCCAAAGACACAAGATCGTAAGAAGGTGAAGTATTACAAAGATGATCAAGTGATGATGAAAGATCTCAAATGCAAAGTCAAAAGACAAAGACAAAGACAAAGAAAAGATCAAGATCACAAAAGCATGAATGGAACAAAGGAACTAGCTTATCTATTACATGAACAAGACTCAAGATCAAGACAAGAAGCATCAAAGATTAAAGATCAAAGTCACAAGGAGAGATCTCTATGATCACCCCTTAGGGGGAGATTATTAGGAATTCATAAAGTATTGATCATTAATGAGATCTCTACGATCATCCCTTAGGGGAAGATTGTTAGGAATTCAGTTTTTAGTAAAGTGACAATCATTATTGATCTCACGATCTTTGTAATAGTTAAACAATATCAGGAGTGTAATAGTTAGTCCAATAGGTTAGTTCGTTAGGCTAAAGTATGTAATAGTCCTTGACACGGCCCATGGAAGCCCATGTAAGGCCCAACCCGAGTTGAAAGAGCTATATAAGAAACCCTTTCAACATATAGAGAGGGTGTGAGTGTGTGTTTACTATGTGAAATAAAGAAACTCTTAAGGAAATATCCAAACACCTCCACCATCCTTCTCTTCTCTTCTACTAGTCTATGTTTGTGTGATTATTGGTATTCAACAGCGTCATTTACCTATTTGCAACATCAAGGTCAAATAAGTACACAAAATTTAGAATATCCTTAAGATATTAGTTTGGATCCTTGGACCAAAGTCCATGGAATGAGCATCTATTTTTCACCAACCAGATGGTGTCGGATCACAGAGGCACCACATTGTTTCCATCGGGGAACTCAATGCTGTTGCGATAGCCCTCATGGCTAGGTCTGAAATAATCTCTTAGAGTACGAATAGGATTTTCGTATCCCATGGTGGTCAACGAAAAAAAGTTTTTACAAAACTAAGGGAACAAAGAAAAGATAGACTATGAGAAAGCTAATTGATAGAAAATAAAATTCTCACTTAATAGGAATCAAGTGAGTAGACCTAATTTAAAATAAATTTGAAACCTAACTATGCCCCGACAGCGACTTCAAAAACTTGATGCGATCGTTGTAAGACACCAGATTTTAAAACACCCTAGGCAGAGTACCTAACCGTTGTAGTATAGTATATGCAAGACTTGGGGGTTGTTATCGTTCTATAGGGGAATAGGTTGGGAAGGTTCGAACTAAACGTAACTAAGGTCTAAAGGTTGAAATAAGATTAATTTTGGTCTTTTTATATTTTATAAAAGCAATTAAAATATCTGGTTTGAAGGGGGGGTTTTGGTTTTAAGCTAATTAAACTAAATAACTAAAATTAAATCTAAACTAACGTGGAAACTCGTATAGGTAAATAAATGTGTTTACTTAATCATGCATTAATCCTTAGTTTGCTTCTTCTAATTCTATTACCCGTCACCCTTGTAATGCGATGTGTAAGTATTTCCTAATTCATGAGCGAATTGCACGAACCCGCCGTCTATGTAATATTCCGTTAAGGCAACGCACAAGTAAGGTAGTATGAAGACTATTACAAGGCCCCTAAGAGTACATTACATGCATTAAAACACTTAAAAGGTGATCAACCACATATGGGTAAGGTAGTATGAAGATTGTTACCGATGGTATCCTTTCTACACAATCACGTTTCCCTAGACGTCTTCGCAAGCAATTAAGAAACTAGTTTTCTAGAGCCTAACGCGCACACCCATAAAAAAGAAGCAATATAAAAAGGATCTACAAACTAAGTTTCATGCAATCATACGCAAACACGATAAGATCTAGCCTAACATGTTAAAAGGAAGCAAAAAACAATAATTAATCAGACATCACATAGACATATTGAAAGATTAAGGATAAAGAACTTTACTTGATTAAAACATGGATTGAAGGTACATACGATAGGGTTTGAGAACCCTAAAATGACCTAAAACCTGATATTATTCGTCACGTTAATAAACCTAATGAACCCTACTTTGTTCCACCCTTAAAAACCTAATTCTGAGTTTGTATATATAGAAAAACAATCTCGACGGCGTCTCTTTATAATCCTAATGCCGTCGCTCTGCCAATTCTTCTAGGGCTTCTTTAAGTCAGTTGCGTTCTGACGCTATCACAAAAACCATGACGCCGTCTTTAAGGACTTCTGATGTCGTTGCTATAATTTGCGATGCTGTCTCCAAAGTCTGTACGCTTTTTCTTCTTCGACTTTGGTGTAGAGTTGTAATCTCATCTTTTTCCTCCCCAAATGAGCCCAAGTCACGTGTATTTCCTCTAAATGCCATCCAAGTCTTGTAAACTCGCAAAGAGTTTTACAACTCTTTATATGGAGTACCTAACCGTTGTAGTGTAGTAAGGCAAGACTCGGGGTTGTTATCGTTCTCTAAGGGAATTGCGAAGGCTCGAACAGAATATAACATAGGTCTAAGGGTTGAGAGAAGATTATTTTTGGTATTTTATATTTTTATAGAAAGCAAGTAAAATTCAGGTTTTGAGAGGTTGGTTTTGGTTTTAACTAATTAAACTAATAATAAATCTAAACTACTTTGGTGAAAACTATATGGTAAACGAACGTATTTATTTAATTATGCATTACTTCTTAGTTTGCTTCTCCTAATTCTATTGATTTGTCACACTTGTGATGATCTGTGTAAGTATTTCCTTAGTCATGAACAAATTACACGAAAACGTCGTCTATGCAATATTTCGTTAAGGCAACACACATGT
>BQNB010012816.1:47467-78420 GCA_026074375.1 Tanacetum coccineum | reverse complement strand
CCTATATTCGACATGATATACGTTCGTTTGTCCAGTGATAGCTAATCACCCGAACGGGGTTGTCAAACCCAATAGATCTGTTTAATAAGTTAAAATGTTTATAATTACCGTTTTAGTAAAACTAGCATAACTTTTGCGTTTTAAGCCTGATTCTCGCGTTTCTTATGCCCATCTTTTCGTATTAGGACGAGTTATCATAATTTGACATTTTCGATATTTTGACCCTCTGGTGAACAGTAACTTTTACTGTTCACATCAGACGTGACTTTTATAAAAATCGTATTTGTTGTCGTAAAACCCGTAAATGTCGTATTTTATTCGTTATAGCTCCGTTTTTAACGATTCTTTCGAGGACGTTCTCGTATTTGAAAGTTTTATAATTTTAGGAGGTTTACAAAAATATAACTTTCTGTCATGAATAGTAACTTTTATAAAAATAGTTTTATAAAAGTATTAATTATCGTAAACTCGCGAAATTCATAACTCGTTCGTTATTAATTGAAAAATTACGATTCTTATCATTTTGGAATCCTAAAAATATGTGTTATTTGTTAAAAATATCCACACTTGCTGTTTATACAATTTTTATAAAATGTTTTTATAAAAATTCTTTTACGACTCCGTTTAATAGCGTATAACTTGTTTTTACCGTAACTTTTTCGTTATTAATCCGTTTGACAAGTTTCTTACCTTTTCGGAATCGTCGTGAAATGTGTTATCTTATAAAAATATAAAATAAATATGTTTTATTTCGAATTTTGGGCAGAATGTTTGGTTGAGCTTGTTGAATCCATTTTTAACCTTTTCTTTATACTTTACCACTTTTGTATTTTACCACAAGTCTCATATACCATATATGTTATAAATCATACATATATTAAGTGTCCATTGTCCATAGTTATCCTCTTGTCCAAATTCACAAGCATCATTATACTTTATTGTTTACAACTTTCATAAATAATCTCTTTTATTATAAGTTCATATATAGCCATTTTCCATAAAAACCATAAGTGTACAAGTTTTAGTGTATTTCTTCCAAGATAACTTTATTTTAGTGTTCAAGTAACATTAATATGAGTCCATAATTAATATTAACATGTCTTATGTATTTCTTTATCTTGAAACTATATGAAACTTATAAAAACCTAATTAACCCAAATCATTTTCATGTTTAACCAAGAGTGTAAATCACTTGTGTGACCATTTTAACATGATGTCATTAACATCATAAGATATATAAAAGTGTACATTATGATGACAACAAATAAAAACTTCTTTTTACATGTTAATAATCCTAAAAGATGATTTAAGCTAACATAGAATAACCATATGCATAAAAATGAAAATTATAAGAACATAGAGGGTTCTAGTAGACCTTATGATGTGTGATGATGATGATAATCAAGTGCTAAACCCTTGTTTAGCCACAAAACCAAAGCTTGCACAAATAAAAACCCTTGCTTTCTTAACAAAACCCTAGCTTCCTTTTTCTTGAGTAATACTTGGAAAAGGTTAGCCAATGCTTGGGATCACCTTAGAATATCTTAGAATAGATGTGTATAGGAGTGTATGGATTGTAGAAAAATTTATATGGATTTAGTTGGAGGGGGTGTTTGTGCCGTGGGCTATAAAGAGCATCAAGGAAGAGTTTTTGTTATCTTTGCTAAGTGTTTATGCATATGTGAGCTATATCTTATAAGATACATGCATATATGGTGCAAGACTTAGTCAAGGAAACATGGTAAGGTCTTAGGGATGGGTCTTGGTCATAGTCTTTGGTCTTTGGGTCAAAGAGACAAGGTATGGTGTGGTTTTAATGAGTTATGTTGTACATTGACCAAAGTGGAAGAGTTTCCTTATATTTCTTGTATATATTGCAAAAATTTCGGTATACATATGATATAATTTGTAACTTTTATGTATTGGGTATAAAAGTGGGTATTTGTTGAAGCGTAGAAAAGTTTTTGTGGTTTCGGGAGTGCCTAAACGCAATTTATCGCGAAACGTATACACTTTACGTATCCGATAAAAATATTATGAACTAATGTTATTAAATTTTCCTCAAATTATTATTTATCCGTGCTTGATGTAAACTTTTAATGGTTTGTTTCCCGTTTACAATTGTACGCTTATTTTTGGGCGTTCGCGATTTAACTATGATTTTGATTTAAAGTGATACAACGTTCATTACAAATAGTATCATTGCGATTTGTTGACGTAGCTATGATTTAATATCTCTGGGTGTCTATATTATTGGTAAGTGTTTTTAGCTTTTCAGCGAATACAGTTTTAGCTATTGTATAAAATGTTAATGCTTTCAAACATAGTACTTAGCATTATTAATTAAGTTTTCTATTGTGATTATCTCTCTGATACTGATTTAATATCTTATTGATTAGGTTCTGTTTAGTTTTGTTGCAAAGAATTTTACATACATAAAATTGAGATTTCTTTATTTTTACGAAAGTAAGTTTAATTGGATTTACGATTTTGTGTTGTCGAGTTTTGGAGCTTTTGGTTACCGTCTGGTTTGTATCTTGTTAAAGCTTTCGTATTATGTGGTTTATTATGTTGGGTGGTGGTCTTGTACTGGTCTTGTTCGGATTCCTAAGGTTTAGTATTCACTTGGTTAATTTTGTTTTGTGTCTGTTAATGGGTTTGGTTAGGTGGTTTTTTTTGGATGTGGTAGGCGGTTGGCACTTTGTGAGGTTGTTGGGGAGTTGTTAAGTGTGGTTATAGGGATTGTTAGGGGTGGGGGAGGTTGTATGTGGGGGAGGTTTATGGGGGGTCAGGTTATCTGAGGGAAGGAGGTTTGGGGAGGTTGGGAACTGGGATTAGGGGTTGGGGTGGTGAACCATGGGGTTTGGGGGATGTGAGGCAGGTAGGGGGGTTGGTCGAGGGGGTGTTGGGGCGGGGGGTAGGTATAGGGGGGCTTATTATTGTTGAAGGGAGGTGGAGCTGGCGGTAGGTGGTTGGGAGTTGTGAGTTGCATTGCATGATGGGGGGGGGGGGGGGGGGGGGGTGAGATGGGTTCGGGGGGGGTGTTGGTGAGGGGTGGTGAGGGGGGGGGCTTGGGATGGCGGTGGGGGGGGTGTGGGGGGGGTTATGGGCGCGTAATGGTGGGGGGGGGGGGGGGGGGGGGGGGTGTGGGGGGGGGGGGTGGGGTGGTGGTGGGGGGAGGCTGGGTTGGCAGGGGGTGGGGGGGGGGGTTGGTGTCGGGGGGGGGTCGTGGGGGTGGGGAGAGGGGGGTGCGGGGGGGGTGGGGGGGGGGGGGGGGGGGGGGTGGTGGGGGGGGGGGGGGGGGGGGGGGGGAGTTCGGAGGGTGGGGGGAGGAGCGGTGGGTCGTGGTCGGGGGTTGGCGTGTGATCGGGGGGGGGGTAGGTGGGGGGGGGTATGGGGGGGTGGGGGGCGAGGTTGGGGGAGGGGTGGGGTTGGGGGGAGGGGGGACGGGGGGGGAGGGGGTGGGGGGTAGAGCGGAGGGGGGGGGGGTGGGGGTGGGGTTGGGGGGGGGATAGGGGAGGGGGGTGGAGGGGGGGGTTTTGCATAGTGGGGGGATGTGTGAGGGTGTTGGCTTTGGGGGGTGGGGGGCGGGGGGGGGGGCGGTGTACAGGGGGTGGCGTGGGGTGATTGGCTGGTGGGGGGATGGTGGGGGGATGGGGAGGAGGGGGGGTGCGGGGGGGGGGCGGGGTTTATGGGGATGGTGTGGCGGGGGGGGGGGAGGGGGGGTAGGGGAGTGGGGTGGGGTGGGGAGGTGGGGGCAGGAGGGGGGGGGGGGGGGGGGGGGGGGGGGGCTGATGTGGGAGGCGGTGGGAGGGGGGGGGGGGGGTGGGGGTGGTCGTGGCGTGGGGGTTGGGGGGGGGGGTGTGCTGTATGGTGGGGTGTAGGGGGCGGCTTTGGGTGGGGGGGGGCTTTGGGGGGGGGGGGGGTGGGGGATATGGGGGTGGGGATGATGGGGTTGGGGGGGGGGCGTGTGAGGGGGGAATGGGAGGGGTGGGGTGGGGGGGTAGGGGGGGGGTTGGGGTTGCTGGGCGGTGGAGGGGGGGTGGTGTGTGTGGGGGGGGAGGGTGGGGGGGGGTGGGGGGTGTGTGGGGGGGGGGATTTAGTTAGTGGGGAGGGGGGGAGGAGGATGTGAGTAGCTCTGGGGACGGACGGGGGGGGGGGGGGTGCATGGTGTGGGGGGAGGTGGGGGGGGGGGTGGTGGGGAGTGAGGGCGGGCGGGGGGGGGTGGGGCTGATGAGGGGGGGCGGGGTTGCCTGGGAGGGGGGGGGGGTGGGGGTGGGGGGGCGTGGGGTGGAGTGGGGAGTATTGTGGTGGTGCGGGTGGGGGTGAGTGGGAGTTGGGTGGGCGGTGTGGGAGGGTGGGGGGTTGGGGTTGGTGGTGTGGGGGGGGGGGTGTGGGGTGTGGTTTGGGTGGGTGGGGTGTGGAGGGGGGGGGGGGGGGGGGTGGGGTTCGGGGGAGATGGGCAGGGTGGGGTGAGGGGACGAGTGCGGAGGGTTGGGGGGGGGGAAGTTGGGGGGGGTGAAGGGGTGGTTGGGGGGCGGGTGGAGGAGGGTGTAGGGTGGGGTTGTGAGGGGGGGGGGGGGGGTGTGTTGGTGGTGTGGGGTGGGTATGGGGAGTGTGGTTGGGGGAGGGGTTGGCTGCGGGGGGGGATATGGGCGAGCGGGGGGAGAGAGTGTTTATGAGCGGGGGGGGTGGGGGGTTGGGTTGGGTGTGGCGGGCGTCCGTGGGGTTGGGGGTGTGGGGTGGGAGGTGGTGGGGGGGGGGGGGGGTTGGCAAGCGTGGTGTGGGTGGGGGGGGGGGGGGGGGGTGGGTTGAGGGTGTGGGGGGGGGGGGGAGGGAGAAGGTTGGGGTGAGTGTGGGTCTTGGGGGTGGGGGTGGAGTGTGATGAGTGTGGGGGGCGGGGGCGGGTTGGGGGGGGTGTGGGTGCTGCGGCGGGGGGGAGGGGAGGTGGAGGGAGCGCGCGGGGGTAACGGGGTGGGGTGGGTGGGGTGTGGTGAGGGGTTGAGTGTGGAAGGGCTGGGGGGGGTTAGGTGAGAGGGAGGAGGGGGGGGGGACTCTTGGGGGGATGGGGGGGGGCGAGGGGGGGAGGGGCACACACGGGGGGGGGGGTGGTGTCGTGGGGGCGTGGGGGGGGAGGGGGGGGGGGGTGGGGATGGGGTGGGATGGAAGTGGAAGCTGGGGGGGCGGTGGTATGGGTGGCGGGGGGGGAGGGGTGGGGGGGGTTGGTGGGGGGGGGGGGGGGGTATCTGGGTTGTGGTGTTGGGGGTAGCGTTGGAGGGGGGGTGGGGTGGGTGGGGGTTGGGGGTTGGGGGGGGGGTGGGGGGGGAGCGGGGTGGGGGGGCTGGGTGGTGGGGTATGGTGGGGGGGGGTGGGGGGGGTGGGGTTCTGGGTGGGAGGCGGGGGGGGAGGGTTGGGGGGGGGGGGGGGTGTGGTGTGCGGGCGTTTTACCATGGGGGTTCTGTGGATGTGGGTGGGGGGGGTATGGGGGGTGGCGAGGGGCGGGGGATGGGGTGTTGCTTTATAACATTGATATTATCACTCTAAACTGCATACAAAATCAAATTGATAAGGTTCTTATTAGTTTTGTAGCAAAGAATTTACAAAAATAGAGATTTCTTGATTTTTACGAAAGTAAGGGAAAATTGGAATTTACGAAATGTGGTTTCATATATTGGAGCTTTTGGTAACCGTCTGGTTTTGTATCTTGTGAAGCTTTCGTATTATGTGATTTCATAATTAGGGTTTTGTATCAAGAACTTGGTCTTGGTTTCGTATTCCAAAGGTTTCGTAACACAAGTTTCATATAGAAGGTTTCATAACAAGGTTTTGTAACTGAGGTTTCATATTTCATAGGTTTCGTAATTCCAAAGGTTTCGTAAGAAAGGTTTCGTATTACAGATTTGACACAGTTCTATAACTTTGAGGTTTTGTAAGACTTGGTTTCGTAAACAGTGGTTTCGTAACACAGCTTTCCTACTTAAAGGTTTCGTAATTCAATTTTCAACTTTGAAGGTTTTGTATCCCAGTTTTAAAGGTTTCAGATCTTCTTACTTTTGGAAATTGAGCTTTCGTATAAAGGCTTCTTGTTACTTACACTTTGTGAACAACATAAGCTTTCGTATTCTCAAGGTTACGTATTAGTGCTATAGTAATCCAAGCTTCATTGTTAGTGCTCTTTGATCTCACGATTGCAAGACTTTATCTCTAAACCGATCCAAGTTTGCATTATATTCATTGATTGATTCACAAAATGTCTGCTTTAAATCAACAAACTCTTGCTGAATCAGGAGCTACTGATAGACCTCCAATCCTTGAGAAAGGGAATTATATACCATGGGAAAGTCGGTTTAGGAGGTTTCTGGAAAATAAAGGGGAAGACAGGGAGCAGATGTGGTACTCAATTACAAAAGGACCTTATGTGAGGCCAATGATTGTTGATCCAGATGATCCACATAATGAGATACATGAACCAATATCTAAAATGACTAAAGCTAATAGGAAACGATACTCTGCTGATGTTACTCAATTATAAAAGGACCTTATGTGAGGCCAATGATTGCTGATCCAGATGATCCACGTAATGAGATACCTGAACCAATATCTAAAATGATTGAAGCTAATAGGAAACGATACTCTGCTGATGTTAGAGTCATGAATTATCTTCTTTAAGCTATACTAAATGACATCTATAATTCAGTGGATGTTTGCAAAGATGCTCAGAAAATGTGGGAACAAATTAGAAGGTTGATGTATGGTTCAGAAAAGAACAAACATGTGATACACTCACGACTCATGAATAAATTTGACAAATTTAAGGCACATGAAGGAGAATCATTAGACTCTGTGTATGAAAGGTTGTCAACACTTATGAATGTTATGGATCGTAATGATGTTCGTCCTATAAAAGTATCCATCAACACCAAGTTTCTCAATTCTTTGTCACCTGAGTGGAGCAAATATGTTACACTGACTCGTCAAAACAAAGACTTGAGTGATGTCGAGTATGATTTGTTATATGATACCTTACTATAATTCGAGCCACATGTACAAGCATCTAAGGCAAAGAAAGCTGCAAAGAACCATGATCTACTAGCACTAATTGCTCATTCGTCACAATCTCATGCAAGTCCTTCATACTCTCATTTACCACAACCATATTATGTCACTCATCCTTCATCAGTAATTGATTCTGAAGAAGATTATCAAAGGGAGTTACAAGAGGATGCTCAGGAAGACAAGCTCACAACAGCAATGATGTTATTAGCTCGAGCAATCACTCAGAAATTTTCTACTCCAACCAATAATCATCTTCGTACTTCATCAAATACAAGGAATCAAGCTGTGATAAATGATGGTAGAGTTGATATACAAACGAAGAATGCTAGCTATGGTGGGAATGGTAACAGGAACGCAGGGAGAAAAAATAGGAATCAAGCAGCTAATGCAGGAAATGGTCAGGTTTAGCAGATTGATGAAAGTAATCAGATTGTTCAGCATGTTCCACGAACTGAGTCAAATCCAGGAAGAGCAAATGTTCAGTGTTATAACTGCAATGCAAGAGTTCACTATGCTCGTGATTGTCCAAAACCCAAAGTTTGCGATGCAAAGTATTTCAGGGAACAGATGTTGCTAGCAATGAAAGATGAAGCAGGAGGCACCCTCAATGAAGAAGAAAATGATTTCATGCTCGATAATGATTATGGAGATGAAACATTAGAAGAGCTAACTGTTGCAGTAATCATGATGGCACAAATTCAACCAACAGATGACAATGCTGAGACTGAGCCAAAATATGATGCAGAGGCTGTCGATGAGGTAAATGCTTCGCACATCGATCTCATAAGTAGCATGATATCAAAAGGAGTTCATGAACATACGAATCATGAGAAACTCAAAACTGTTATTAACACATCTGATGATGATCAAATTAATTGTAATATCATATTTGATGATCCTTATGTGGAAAATAATGGTGGAACAGTTGAACATGATTCAAATGCTCATGATCAATTTTTTTGATATTAAATCCCTAACATACAATGTTTAAAGAGAAGCTGAAATTCAACAAAGACTTAATATTGAGCTTAAAAACCAAAAAGAGTTGCTACAAAAGGAGCTTGAGACGTGCAAGCAACGGGTCAAAACACTTGAATTTAAATTAGCTCAATGTTCAAAATAAAATAAACATGTGATGATTTGGAACGCAAAATACGAGCTGATAAAGACACCATTCAGTTGAAAGAGATTTTTTCAAAAGTTAAAATGAAAAGGTAATAATTCAACATGAGACTTAGCTGGCTAGAAAGGCTTTCAAAGCAAGAGAAAACAGTTATCTTGAGGATATTGTTGATTTCAATGAAAAATTGAGTTCTCATGATCGAATTGTTTATAAAATGGGCCAATCAATTCAAACCATTCACATGCTTGCTAAAGACCAAACAAAGTTTATGATCCTCTTCGAAAAGCTGGGTTGGGTTATCAAAACCCCAAAGGTCTCAAGAAATCCATTGCAACACAGCCAAAAATGTATGATGGTAAAAGGCTTCACAACACGAAATTAATTATTGATTCACCAGATTATGAGAAAACTCTTAAGGACGCTGAAGAGAGTCGATTGAAAATGAAAAATAAAATGATTCAATTGAATTATGAAAAATTAAATGCTCTGTATGAAACATTTGTTCCTCAAAAGAATTTTCTGCTGAGCAAACTTATTTTTCAACTCCTTCTACTTCTAATGTATCTTCTGAGTCAAGTAAAGAGATATCGAATTTACTGACTCCAAAAATGTCAAATGAAAGTAAATTGTTAAAAATGTTTGGCAAAATAGATGAAGCAATTCTTGCATTACGAACAAACATCGATGTCACTCTTTTGAAAGATGAAAGAAAAATTTACATTGATGATGGTCAAAACACATTAAGACAATTTTACAAAACCGATGTAATTCGGACGTCACTTTCCTTGACAAAGCATTCGAAAGAACTTAAACAAGAACTTACTGAAGAAGTACAGGACATGTTAAATATTTTTTAGTCAATGGAAAAGAAAGTTGAGTCACAATCTTAAAAAGATAACATGTTTCAAAATGAAATTGATCGAATTTTGGAAGCATCCTTCACAAGAGAAATCAAAGATTGTGTGTTAATTTCTGTTGCAGAACAGAAAAATGAGATTTTGATGCTTGAAAAAGAGAAAATCTCAAGTGACTCAAAAGATATTCAAGCCAATTTGCTCAAAAGAATCAAAATTCTTGAAAATGACTTTAAACAATCTCAAGCTCAAAGTATTGATTTTGAACTCAAATTGCAACATCAAAAAGAGAAAATGGCTTGTGATAATTCTTGGAACTCAAAGCTGACAAAGTTAAGTGATGAGAATGTGTTGCTAAAAACTCAAGTTGAATAAGTTGTTCAAGAAAGAGAAAATATAAAGCTTGAATATCAAACGCTTTTTAATTCAATAAAAGCAACACGGGCTCAACATCAACGTGAAGTAAATGAGTTAATTGAAAATGGTAATCAAAAGACATATGCTTATGGTGATGTGCGTTCTCAAAATCAAGATTTTTTTATGACAATTTTTGAACTCAAGAATAAGCTTAAAACCATTGAAAAGGGGAAGAATGTGAACACTAAGTTTGACAAATCTGAGACCTTAGGAAAATTTCTCTGTGTAACACCGTTAAAAACAAACACATGAGTCAAGTCTAAGAAAGTGTCAAATTATAAGGTCAAAGCAGATAGGTCAAAACCAGTCACTTCACATTCTACACCTAAAAACGAGCAAAGTAAAAACCAAAGCGCGAATGTAATCGCAAGAGGAATGTATAGAATCACAAAAATAAAGACACACACGCCGGTTACTAAAACTAACATATCTGCTTCTAATTCTACAGGAGTAGAGAGTTCTAATAGTGTTAAGAGACCAAAGTCTAAGGACACTAAATCGAAGAATAGAGTCTTGAAGAACACTAATGTTAAGAGCCCATCTACAAATGATTGGAAGGTGCAAGTAGTGTTAGTATAGGTTCCAATAAGCGTGAAACAATGAATTCGACTATCTGTCAATCAAACACAAATGTATTAAAAGCAAAGACTGGAAACGCTATTAATGATGGTTCGAATATTGTTTGTGTTTCTTATAGTAAAGATGTTTTTATGCTTTCTCATGAAAAATGTGTTGCTCGTTATGCTTTGTTTGTAGATTCTAAGGTGAAAAGAGCCATATTCACTTCCCCTGTTGCAGCAAAATCTAGGAATTTAGGAGCTACTTTAGTAGTTGAGAAATCCAGGTTTAGCGTTGCTAAAACCCTAACAACAACAAATAAAGTTTCTAGTGCATCATCACTATCTCCTTATTTTAGTCAAAGTAAGACACTTAGCAATTGCATGAAAAATAAAATTGCAACAAGCAGAAAGTGGCATACTTGGTTTGAACATCAAAAAGGTTTTAATTGGTCACCCAAGAGTAAAACCGCATAGTCAACACCTAGTGTGTCAACGAGTAGTACTAGTGTTCGGAAAAAGTCCAAAACACCGGTTAACACTCAGAAATGGGTAGCCAAACTGTCCACTCTTCCATCTGCATTTGCTTTATGTGATGCTGGTGATCCAGCTTGTCCTTTGGATTGTTGATAGCGGGTGCTTAAAGCATATGACTGGTAATCTTAAACTGCTAAGAAATTTCGTAGAGAAATTCACGGGAACAGTCCGCTTTGGGAATGATCACTTCGCAGCAATCACTGGATAAGGAGATTATGTTCAAGGAAATCACACGATATGTCATGTATACTACGTTGAGAGCCTTGAACACAATCTGTTTTTGGTCAGACAATTTTGTGATGGAGATCTAGAAGTAGCCTTTCATTCACATACCTGCTATGTTCGGAATTTGGAGGGTGAAGATTTGCAACCGGTTCTCTTAATTACAATCTCTACACCATCTCCATTTCTGATTTGGCGGCTTCTTCTCTAGTATGCTTAATGTCCAAAGTCACATCAACAAAATCATGGTTATGGCACCAAAGACTCTCTCATTTGAATTTTGGTTCCATTAATCATCTCATGAAAAAAGATCTAGTTGATGGGCTACCTACGTTTAAGTATGATAAAGATCATTTATGTTCAGCCTGTGAGCAAGGAAAAGCAAGAAAGCTTCTTTTCCACCTCAATTGTTTCCAAGTACAGAATCCAAACTTGAATTGCTTCATATGGATTTATGTAGGCCAATAAGGGTAGCAAGTATCAATGGCAAGAGATATATTCTGGTTATCGTAGATGATTATTCTCGATACACCTGGGTATTCTTTCTTCATACCAAAGATGAGGCTCTTGATATGATCATCAATTTCATTACTCAGATTCAACGGTCCCTAAAGGCTCAAGTCCTGAAAGTCTGGTCTGATAATGGAATTGAGTTCAAAAATGAGAAATTGCGGACGTTTTATGCAAAGTTAGGCATTACTCATAGTACCTCAATTGTTAGAACGCCTAAGCAAAATGGTGTTGTTGAACGACGAAATCGTACACTAGTCGAGGCTGCTCGCACAATGCTTATCTTTTCAAAGACTCAAGAATTTCTTTAGGCCAAAGCTATTGCTACTGCTTGTTTTACTCAGAATCGTCTCTTGTACACACAAGGTACAACAAGACTCCTTATGAGCTGATCAAAGGCAGAACTCCTTATGAGCTGATCAAAGGCAGAAAACCCAATGTTCAATACTTTCATGTATTCGGATCTTTGTGTTACCCAACAAATGATCGTGGTGATCTTAGAAAAATGAAATCGAAGGTTGATATTGGTATCTTTATTGGCTATTCTGAGTCATCAGGAAGGTTTCATATCTATAACCACCGAATAAAAAAGATAATGGAAACCATACATGTAAAATTTGATGAACTTACAGCTATGGCTTCTGAATGCAACAATTCAGGACCCGGTTTCATCTGCTCAAATTTTTAAGATTCATCAGAAGATTCTCAATCAGTACCGTCAAAAGAAGACTTGGATAATTTGTTTGGTCCTCTGTATGAAGAATACTATGTGACGAGAACTCTAGAAGTGTCAAATGATTCCGCTGCAAATACTCTTGATAATGAAGATACTCCTTCGTCATCTTCAATTGTCGTTGAAGAAAATGAAGCTCATCAAATAGTAACTTCATTAGAAGAACCAATTGATAACGAAGCAACAACTTTAGTCTCGACTGAGAATGCCAATAAACAAGCTTAAGAAGACGTTGCAGCATTTGATGGAAATGAGTTCTACAATCCATTTCATTCTCCTATGTTAGAAGAATCTAAGTCATCTTTAGCATTTCAGGATCCATCAAATATGCACGAGTTCTACCAACCACATCGTTCCACTGATAAATGGACTAAGATTCATCCAATTAAACAAGTGATTGGTGACCCCTCTAAGCCTGTAATGACAAGGCGTAGACTTCATACAGACGTTGAAATGTACATGTACGCATTAACAGTGAGTACTACCGAACCAAAAAACATCAGGGAAGCTATGCTCGATCACAGCTGGATTGAATCCATGCAAGAAGAGCCGAACCAGTTCAAACGCCTTGATGTTTGGGAACTTGTCGAACGCCCTGTTGGCAGAAACATAATAGCAGTCAAATGGATTTGGAAAAACAAGACCGATGCTGAAAACACGGTTATTCGGAACAAGTCTCGTTTAGTTTCCAAGGGTTATGGTCAAGAGGAGGGTATCGATTTTGAGAAATATTTTGCATGTTGCAAGACTCGAAGCTGTCAGAATTTTTGTGGCATACGTGGCTCACAAGAACTTTACTATCTACCAGATGGATGTCAAGACGACATTCCTGAACGGTACATTGAAAGAAGAAGTTTTTGTAAGTCATCTCGATGGTTTTGTAGATCCATACTTTCCTAATCACGTTTATCGTCTTAAGAACGCTCTATACAGTCTCAAATAAGCCCCTAGAGCCTGGTATGACAAGCTTTCTTCATTCTTAATCGAACACCATTTCACAAAAGGTATTTTCGGTCCGACATTGTTTACAAGAATACACAAGGATGACATTTTACTTGTTCAAATCTATGTCGATGACATAATTATTGGGTCAACAAATCTAGTGTTTTCAAATAGATTTTTAAAACTTATGAAAGATAATTTTGAAATGTCAATGGTGGGTAAAATGAAGTTCTTTCTTGGACTTCAGGTTCATCAATCACCCCGAGGAATATTCATATGTCAATCATAATATACTTTGGATCTTCTTAAGAAACATGGGATGGAAAAATGTGATACAATTAGTACACCAATGGCTACTGCCAAACTAGACATTGCCTTTGCGACATTTGTATACTGCAAGAATAACAATCTCTTGAATAAGTTCTTTAATTAGACATTTATTCAAGGGGGAGTTATAAAATTTTGATTTATCAAAAATCTTCTCAAGCGTGTTCAAAACTGCAAAACTAATAAACTCTTAATTAAGTTCTTTAATTAGATATTTAATTGAGGGAGAGTTATAAATTTTTCAGTCACTTCATCATCAGAAAATCAAAAATGTGTTCTTAAAAGCAAAAATAACTATCTTTTGAACAAATTTTTATCTAAAAAGGAAGAAATTTCAAGTGGATAATTGTTCAATGGGGAGTTATTAATTTTTTTTGGTTAAAACAGGGACTTAACTGCAAAATAACTCAAAAGGTTTATTGTGAAAATAGGTCTAACTCCAAGGGGGAGTTAATGAAATAAAGTTTGGACTGTCAAAGTTTACGAAAGTAAGTAGAAGGTCTGAAACTGCCAAAATGCAAAAATTATTTTCGTAAGGGCTGTTAAAGATTACGAAAGTAAGTAGAGGGACTAAAAATGTCAAAAACGCAAAGTTATTTTCGTACGTATAAAACCAAAGGTTTCATACGCAACCTCATCGCTTCCGTACGCAACACAAATAGCTTTCATAAATTCTTTCACTGTTTGAGCTTTCGTAACTTTGAAACACAACAATCCAAATCATTCTTTCAATTCTCATAAATAAACCAACGTAAGAAACAAGATTCTATTCGATTCCTTTTGTGTTTAATTGCATTAATTAACTGTTTTATAGGTTTCGTATAGATCTTGGGTGTCATAAAAAATGAAAGTGTTTGGAATGAGAAATTGATTGAGGCAAAATGTTCTTCAGTGTCTTAGATAATGATTTGTGCTGGTAGATCATTGAAAACACCATGAATGAACCACTAATCAAGAGGTTTCGTAACCATGATAGTTTTGTAAACATGAACTTAAGCTTTTGGACATACAACTGGACTTAAATTGTAAATAAGATGATAATACTAGGCTAAAAGTTATGACAAATTCCTCAGTTTATCATTTGAATTGTCAAGTATGGCTTACGAAAGTATTGAGTTCAGGTTATAGTTTCGTAAATTTCAAAAGTGATTTCGTAAATGATAATTGGGCTATTCAATGGGTTTCGTAAATGTTATTGGGCCAAATCAAAAGGTTTCGTAAATGATTTTTATTGGGCTAAATAAATGCGTTTCGTAACACTATAATGGGCTTTTAATGTGGGTTTCAGATATCTGTTATGGGTTTTGAAAATTTACCTAAATGGGCTAAAAATTTTACGATTACTCAAATGGACTTAATTGTTAATCAAATAGCATTTTAAAAAAACCAATGATAAATTTGTTATAAACTCGTATTTTTATATAGACGAGGCATGCAGACCCGTGCGATGCACACGGCTTGTGTCAAAAAAAATTCTCATGTGGTTGCTTGCATAATGATTTTGTTAGAATGTTGATGCGTTAGTCTGATTGTGTATACTTTGGGAATTGGCCGTGTAATGTTTAGATGCGTTGTTGAACATGCAAACCCGTGCGATGCACACGGGTTGTATCTAAGTGTTTATTGCATAATGATTCAGGCTACTTCAAAATAAGCCTTAAGAAAGGAATAGTAATAATTAAGTGATTTTTTAAACTTTTTCTCGTGAAATACATGTTGGACCAATGTCAAATAATATTTACATATCTACAATTCTACATCTTTATATATATGCTACGCACCACTCGTAGTTTGCTCAAAGTAAACGAATAGACAAACAATAAAATACAATACAATAATAAAAAATATACAATATGATACTACGTAGTAAAAAAAACATGCGATAATTTTAACCATCCCATAATTTCATTTAACAACAACGTTTTCCAACCTAGCCAAATTAGTAATTTTCGAATGGATTGCACCTGGCCCAATTACAATGACAAAAATGATCAGCCCAAATATGATATCCCTAATATTTAGGTTAGTATAAAATCTCTCAACCCTAATTGCTCTTCTTATTCAAACGCCTGCATCCACTATATTTCCTCTCAAACCAAAACGCATCAACAACATAGATCAATACATCACCATATCCCTCCACAAAGGAAATAGTGTCAAACTATCCGTTGGTTTGTTTAAACGAAGGACGGTTATATTTCGAAACTTGTTTGTCTTCTTCTAACTCGTTTCCACAGCGAGATATGGAAAAATTTCAAACGGCAAGCTCTTGTGGTATGGTGGCGAGTGGTGGCGAGGTGCCATGTCAAAAACGCCACCATACCGTTATCTTTCCAAAGGTCTCAGCTAGGTTTTGTTTTTGTGTTTTCTTTAAACGAAACAAAGATAGATTGTAACAGAATTGTTATAAATCTAATCATTATTTTCGAATATAAAAGAGAAGTTTTTCTTCTTGAAGATCTATTTTTTAAAAACATGTTAAAGATCTATGATGATATTCGTTATCGTGTATGATCTTGTAAGGTCATGATGTTGTTGCACAACACGAAAGAAAAGAAATTCTGAGATCATTAATTTTCATTAAAGTTCAAATCTGTTATGGGTTGATGATGTGGTTGTAGTTTTGTTGTGATATGAGGAGGATGGGAGTAGGATAGATGAGGAATTGTTGTTCGGCTGTTTTGATTATGGTTTTTCTTCTTGTTCTTGTAGCCGACTCGGTCTAACTCGGTAAATACTGAGTTGACTCCGTCCCTGTCTTGATTCACTTTATTAAATCGCATACGTGCAGTGAACAAAACAAAAGTGATAGGTTTGCACATCCTAATTGGTGGAGTTTATATAGTGACTCGTAGTGAGGATATGAAGAGACTTTATAAATAGCAAAGCTTTTGATTTTCTTAATAACTGAAACTATAAAGTTTGTTAAGGAGATAATGGGATGCTAAAAAGACTAAAAGTTGCACAGAATTGAATTCACATGTAAAAATGCATTGATCACTAATCATTAATACTCCATGATATTGAGTTTGAGTATGCAGTTGTGTTTTGTACTTATGGATCTCTGGGTGAGACAAATCATTTAAAGATACAGCCCCAATAAATTTAGGGGCTCAATCTTTTAGTATACCATTGATAATGTTTTTCAATTCATTACAATATAGTGGTGTTAGCCGTGCCATACTTTTGAACCCACGCTTCGCTTTGGCGAGGTTTGTCTAAAGTGTTCTTTATTAGAAATGTTTCTTTGTCACTCACTTGTATATTTGCATAAAGTTTAAAATTACGTGGGGCTAAGGTAACTGGTTTTATGGCATGTAACTGAAAAATAAACTCAACAAAGAAACTCAGGTTTTGGAACTATTTAATTGCTCTATATAATCAAGTTTTCTACATCTTTAAAGTTATGACCCACCTGAAGAATGTATAAACATGAATTTATGTTTATGATGACTATACATGCGCTCTGCGGCGGTCGGGCGTTGGCAAAAATGATCAATGTTTTAGTTGTATAAAATAACAATGAAAAAATATGAGAATATAGTCGATTCCGGTACATGAAAGAAAAGTCGAAAGTCACTAATAGCCTAACATGCCTAAGCCGTAAAATAAGAAAATAACATAAAGTAATAATGAGGTACATCTTTTAGTGTGCTAGCCCCTTGTCCAGCCTTCTCGTAAGCTGAATCTTTTTCCACCCGACTCGAGCGCATGTTTCGCCTTTTCATCGTTGTTGTATGCCACTTCTTTTGCACGTTCTGCTGCGTCTTGCGCCATTTTATCCTTATCACATGGCTGCATCTTTGACATTCTGCATCAAATTTGGCCGTTTTCGCCTTGTCATACTCATCCTTCGCAAATTCAGAACTTTCTTGCAGTTATTCCTAACACATCAAATGGTACTGATATTAGTTACTTTATATGGCACGACACATATAATACTATTTCTGGGTTACGTATTTTTATGTTATAATTCAAGATTTCTTATTGTCAAAAGGACCACCAAACCAATGACTGAAGAAGTGGAGTACAAATTAAAAGGATTTGGATTTAGCTAACTATGTTGAGTAATTGGTGCTTTACATAACAGTCGCATAAATTTCAACTATTCCGATCTACTACAATAAGGCAAGACTTTGACTGACCACAGCTTGTGAAGCAATTTTTTGGTTTCCACTTAGGACTTATAATGATCAAAATGTGTCTTCCTTTCTTATTGCACATCACTTTTCCTAATCTCAGTATGCCACACCAAAGAGATTTACATTCGCCAGTTAGTGAAGATCAAATTATTTGGCCCACATTTAAACTTGAGTAAGGCAAAGGGTATTGATCATCTGTATATATCATAATCAAGCTAATAACATGAATATCTTTGCCAAGAATGAATGATGTAAGCTTTATTGATGTTTACCCTATTACCATCTTTTTCCTTTTTTTATATTACTGACCGTTCTTTAGCTTACGATAAACTCCAAAAGTAAAGGTAAGCTCTGCTTACACAGAAAAAACTCTTGAACCAAATTAAAGTAATGTCAACCTTAACGATATAAAGCCAAAAGAATTAAAAATTAAGAACCATTAACACTTTCTTCTGCCCATTCTCTAGTGTTGTTATCAAATGGTCAATTACATAATACCAATATAATATGGTACATACCATTTAGAAGTTCCATGAAAAGATCTCTATGGCCAACTGTGACACCATGCACATCAAATTCTTTCTAAAGGTTTACCAAACACGAAACAACACTTTTGTCATTTATCTTTACAATCGCCTTGTTTTGGCTCTTACTTGTATTAGTTAAACCACTGACATTGTAGTTTATTGTAACTCAAGCTGTAGATTGTTTAAACATGTTTCTTCTCCACGGTATGAGTCAAGCTTTTCCTTAAATTAAAATTATAGGGTTGGTTTGATCTGGTAGTGTGTGTTTCGTTTTACTTTCCATTTTCTTTAGATCTTCTAGATTAATGACAATTTATCATTGATTAGAAGCCACCTGAAATGTTTTAATATTTTGGCAACTCCACTCTGCACCTTTAAGGTGGAAGCTTGATGGGTCTAGAGCATACGATATTGTATTACATTCTAGTCCTTGCGTTTTGTTTGGATATCAAGTATGACTGAAATTATGCACCAAGAGTTTTAAATTACTTAGTGTATGCAATAAAAGTACCTTAGTTGATTATGGCTTTACCTGAAACCCGTGAAATCTTTCTTTAATCAGCTTTCAATGTCAAACTTCAAAGTTCACCCCACTCGGTTTTTCCTGTTTTCAATACTTCAGCTGCTTATTTTTTCTCTGAATCTGCTTTAGCTTTCTCTTTTTGAAGATCCTTCTTCGACTCTTTCTTTTCTATTTCAACTTTAAGTAACTGTACTTTAAGCTTACTTAACTCTTGGTCAACCTTATTTTTCTCAGCCCTTAAACTTTTGCATGCCTCATTCGCTCTTCGCTTTTCCTCTTGTACACGTTTTAACTCCTTTTCCTTCTTAGAAACACATCCTTGCAGAAGTTTAAGTTCTTCACTCACATTTTCTAGTACTGAACTTCCTTTTTGACTCGATGATAAAACCTCAGACGGTTCAGAGTGGATTTATTACGTTTTTTAAGAAAACATCGGTACGGAAACTGATTCTTGTTCTTTAGCCAATTTTTCATCAATCGGACGTAACTTCTCCTTCTCATGATATGCAAAAGAACGCCAGTTTGTAACTCTTTATGATCTTCCATGCATATCTGACCCTTGCCACATACACTATCTCTGTGTGAGCTTTGTATTATAGCCCCTCTAAATATATGGGAATAACTTAGAATTAGGTTTCACGGCAAATATAGCATTACATGATCTCTTATCTTCTTTTTTAACTTTACAATTGTCCCTTTTACAAAACTATAAACTTTAATATACGTTAGGGTCTTCGGTTTTTTATTTATGAAAATACTAAACTTGTATCATCGACGGTCTTATTGAGAAAATACTTTATGTCACAATGAAGTCAGCCCCCAAAATATTAGGTTCAACCTTCATCACTATATGGCAACGGAATTCGAAGAAACTTGAGCATAGTCATTTTTGGAGCTCTTTTGACCCACCTCAGACCCCAAAACTACCCAAATGTGATATTTACCCGTTTTGACTCATATAACAATATCAAAACTATTCGTCCAATATGTCCATTTTTCATCACTTAAAACAAAATGTATCATGCCCCACGTGTATGTATGACGTTTTCGTAGCAAACCCAAAATAAAATAGGTAAGGTAAAGATGATGTGAATTAGCTTCTTAAACACAAATCCAAAAACACCCGTTTGAATTGTTTAGGAAAGGTAGAACTTCTTTAGCTATTTTTCAGAAATACATGTCGGCCCCATTAAAAATAGCCAAGTAAGCTGATGTGATTCAGCTTCTTAAAACACTAATCCAAACGCCCCCTTGAATATGCATAGGAAAGTTAGACTTGCTTTGGCTTGGGTCAAACTTTCACCATAAAAGGGGTCTCTACAGAATTAATTTATATACTACAATACAATAAGCTGGAGAATTTACTAACGCGTGTCACTTCTATCATTAACGTTTACCATAAACAACCGTGAGGAACCAAGGGAAATGATACCTATTAGCTTGAGCAGCTGCGACTAAACGTTCAATGTAAGTAAATGCTTTGTCTTGATCATGATGAAGTTCACACCAACTAGAATCTCTGGCTATTTTTGCATGAGTAACCTCCTCAGCAACCTGCACATCTAATTGTCCCTCTGCTTCCCCCTTTTCGGTCAAGTCGGGATATTGCTTAGAATATTAAAAAGCATGATACAACTGTCGTAATAAGAGTTTTAACTTCATTTAAAATGAGGACATGGAAATAAGAAGCTTACGTGCTTATTGGAAACTACTTAATTTACCTCAATACTAAGAAGAAACATTTGGATGAAAGCAAAATGCTTACCTGGCTGGAATACAGTGGTCACATTCTTAACAGATTCCTCAACATCAACAGATCCAATTAGTCGATCCTTTATAACTCCAAGTGGTATTTGCATGTAATTAGTTTTAGATGTTCAGTTAGAGGGGTGTTTGGTAAAAGCTTTTATAAATACCATTACAAATTTTCATATTTAGTGGCATTCAACGAATCTCCTGTATATGCAAGCATCACCTTACAATTTTTGGTATTGGTTCTCTGTGTATCGGTCATAGTGCCTGAATTTTTTTTTGTAATGCTCCATACACAAAAATTGTCTGGTTGGTTGTAATGCTCCAGATCACGCAGCAGAAACATATTAAAAAAAGTTACTTACCTGTATCGGACATAGACCTTCAAACTTTTGGTATGGTAAGGATTTTGGTGAAGGAATTCAGAGAAGATGTTTTACAGGTTATTTTGAAACAGCTAACTCTGGTATTTCTATAATAAGGGAAAATCTTTACATGGTCCTTGAAAAATACTGGTACTACTATAGGACCTAAATAACTATGTGTATGTGTATTCATATGCGTGTGATGCTGAAAATGACTTGGTTTTTGGTAGGGCATGCCATCACTATTCCAAGACAAAGGATCACAAAAAGCTCCTTGAATTGGATAAACTACTTAAAGAAGAGTACAGAAACTTGAATGACTTTAAGGTCAACCGTGGCAAAACAAAATTTTCTTAATCCTTTTAATCTTATATGTTCATTCTATTTATCCTTTGCTTGTTTCTATCAGGAACCGCTCATTCTCATATTTAGCAGGCATCACCTTACATGAGATTGATAAAATATCTTCTTCCTCATCATAAGCTCCGTGCAAGTTACAATTCTTTTCAATATTGTCGGGCCTACTGCTATTGTGGTTGTATGCATAAAGTCTGATTTTGGTACAATTTTAGATAAACAAAAAAAACCTAAACCAATATTCCAAATTAATCCTAAACCAATATTCCAATAAATTAGGGCTTATCAATACTATACATCTACACAAACATCAAATTTCACTATTTTCTAACAAAGAAAGAATCTTTAAGTCGAATTAGAAAACCTTTATTTTTTACCTATGATCTGTTTGTGGTTGTTGGTGGTGATCAATATGGTTTGGCCTATCTTACTTGTGGTCGAAATTACGGTGGCAGTGACTGGATTAGAAAAACATATTACTAACACTCAACATTAAATCAACATTAAATCTTTAGGAGTCTTTTGGTTACCTGTGGGGCTGTAATTGCAGACTTGTTGGTATTCTTTCACTTGATCTTCTTGAGCCGGTTGTGTTGTTTAATTGCTGGATAAATGTAGGAACCCTCCACCTTTAACAATTATTCCCTAATAAATAACTTGAATAGATGTTCATCACAGGTGTGGATTGTACGCAACAAGTTTTGTACCTATGGCTGTGTGTGTAACACAAATCTTTTAAAGATACAACCCCATTAAATTAAGGGGCTGTATCTTTTAGTATAATAGATACGAGGTTGATTCCTTAGTGGGGGGTAGTTAAGACGTGTTAACAATCCAGTGGTAAAGTACAACCACATTTAATGCACGCCCATTCTTGGTAACTACACGCCCATACTTTTGTGAACAGTTCTACCAACTGTTCACTTCTTTCACCAACTCGTACTTAGGTAGACTTTAATTCGATAAAGTACCATTTTGTCCCGCCATTTTGTACTTTAACGAAATTATCCGACTTATAAACTCATCTTAAGATTATAGTTAAGTTCACGTTGTTTATCTTCAAATGGTCACCAAGTCATCAGGGCTATTTCCACCCCTGACTCTCTTTCAAACCTTCAGTGTATTCAATGTACTACCCACACGGTTAATCCATCCCAATGACGAGACGTTCTTCAAGTAATCTTCAACTTCCTTGACAATGTTCGTTGACTTGAATACGTTTGAGGTTGCTCGCTGAAGCTATGCTTTAGCGAATCTATTCATTGCTCGCTGATGTCCATCAACGAGTCTTTAATACTTAGCCTAATTTTTGTTTAAATATAGGCAGAGACAATTGGGAACACAATTGGTCCAACCAATCTAAAAATGCATTCACACAATAAAACATATACTTAATAAGCTTTGGGACTTTAAAATGCGGCAAAAGTTTTGGAACTCTAAAGACATAAGGACAAATGTAAAAGCATGGTTCCACTCTACCGCACGCAAACAAAACATATGTTACAATGTTCACGATTATACACAGCTCACATCAACACTAAACAAATGTCACTTGCATATCATTGCTTAACGACCGGTGATGTTATTACTTTGAAATACAAACCAACAAACGCTCAAACGCAAACCTTAAACGACACACTTTTTGCAACAAGAAATTTGCATCACTACTATAAACTTTAGCATCGCGAAACGACATGCGATTTTATTACTTTTTGATACAAACAAAGCCTTAAACAGTCCAACAAAAACACTAAATGACACAGTTTTGAAAGACCAAAATACGTCATTTACGGATATGACTATCGAAATAAGCCCCGCCTTTTATCGATCAACGGATGACCCAATTATCCTATCCATGCAAGGGTTAAACGCTTTTGTCTAGTTTCCTATTCTATAAAAAGATAAGTAAATTAAACAAAAAAATGCAACACCGCAACATGCAACAACCACATCGAAAGTAGATATACAAAATCCTAGAAAACTATAACATGCAACAACCCGACTTTAAAAATTAGCATCGAGCACAAACCCTAACACCTGTAATTACACTTTTTACTAACTGTTACGATATGCAAAGCTTAATCAGGTACTCCACTCCCCGTTTCAACCAAAACCCCTAAAACAATTCTAACTTGAAACGGCAAAATTTAAAAAAAATCAACAATTACAACATGCAACAAGTCTAGGTCACGAATCAACAATTTCAAACAAAAAATTAAAAAACACTAATCTTGCACATCATCAGAAATGAAGTTAATAAATAAAAATGTATCACTTACACGTACCCTCTAACGATTTTTGTTTTAATCATCTTGCTCCAGATCTAACAGTTTGGATGTGTGTGTGTGTCTCGATTTTTGTTTATGTGTGTGTGTGAGTGTTTCGGTTTGTGCTTCTATGTGCGTATGTGTTTTTTTCTCCCGCCTCTGTATATATTTCGGATACACCATAACGACGTCGTTTAGTTTAGCTACCACACTAAACTACATCAGTGAGACCAAAACGATCGCGTTTCACCTTAAAACGACGTTGTTTGGTCCAGACATAGTCTTAAACGGCCTAGCCCATCCCCTAAACGACATCGTTTTTGCACCTTCAAAGCGCGATTGTTTGCTTCGCTATTGTATAAAAGAGTAATGTATACATCTATAAACATTTTCATATTTTGTGCAGCTTTAAGTCACATCTTAAAAATGTTATGGCTTTGCCATGACTCTTAAGGTGTAACGCTTGGCCATGCCGTCATGCCACCCTCATGCTATTTATAACCTTGTTGATTCCATACAAAATATTGAAGGATATCGTTAATTTAGTGTGTGTGATTCTTTGAATTGTTAAACATATTTAAATTAAGACGAAGAAATTTTGGAATGAGAATGATAAGAAATTACTATAACTACATATTAGATATGCGTCAACTTGAATTAGATGTATCCCTAAGCTTTTAGATGCACAATAATATATTTTATAGCTAAAAATTCGATACATAAACATATATTAGATGTATTTCATTAATATAGACGAATCCTATACATATTTCGTCCTCTTTAAAGCAAATTTGTTGCTAGTAATAATTTGCATCGTTTTCAATTAAAATTCATTTTCAAAACTAATTAGAATGCATATAAATAAATAAAGATCTAACTAACTTATTAATGCAGAGAGGCAAGTTGAAAGAATGTAGATTGACATAATTAATAAAAGTCAATATAAGCTTTTCTCTTGACGATTAAATAATTTTATGATTAGATAAAGGTTATTTCGGTAATATTATCACTGCATTTTCACCCTAAATTGTTCCTGCTTTATATGTCTCACATTTTTATAGTATCACATAAGATACTTTTTTCTTATTTTTCTTGCATTGCTATTGTCATGGTAATTTTATAGTCTCGACTTATTTACCTTAGATTTGGTAAATCTACAACGTATGTGTTGATGCATAATTTGGTCGGGCCGGTCCTGACGACTCTCCTGGTGCCGTTCGTCGTCTTCTCGGGCTTTGAATAGTGCTGCCAACAAAGAAGAACCGGTTAGAAGGGGACCCGAGGCCGGTTAGGCCCGGGATCCAACCTTCGTTCGGTCAAGTAAGAATTGTATAAGCACGTTTATTTATATGAGGTTAGTAGGAGAATAACATGGTGTGTAGGTCTCTCGTCTAGTATGTATGTTTCTTGTTCTTGTTTTTGCTAGACTTATGCTATACGTCCTCAGCAAGTAAACCCATAATAGTATAAGTGGGTCGGGTCGGTCCGCACTATACGTCATCATGTCCCCGAGTCTTGTAAGCGTGGCCCGCGTTAGGACTACTATTTAACGTCGCGGGGACGTGCGCACTTCCAACCATACGCCGCCATATGATGAAGGCAGGACCGTATTATAAAAAGGCCGAGAAGACGTCCCTTCCGTGGTCGGATATGCAAATATGACATTCGAATCACGCCGACGGAAGAGTATTCCGTTGGCCGTGGTAATGCGAATATGGCATTCGACTTACGGCTGACGGAAGACGTACTTCCGTGGCCGGGTAATGCGAATATGGCATTCGACTTATGGCGAGGAAGACGTAACTTTCGTTGGCGGGTAATGCGATATGACATTCAACTTATCAACCGACGGAAAAGGGGGGGGGGGGAAACGTACTTCCGTGAGCCGGGGTATGCGAATATGGCATTCGACTTACGGCCGACGGAAGACGTTCTTCGTGGCCGGGTATGCGATTATGGCACCTCGACTTGACGGTGAACGGAAGACGTACTCCGTTGGCCTGGGTAATGCGATATGACATTCGACTTAGGCCCGACGGAAAAAGACGTACTTCAATGGCTTGGGGTATTGCGAATTTTGGCAGACTTACGGGATGATAATTGCAAATAAGGAAAATGATTATTGTTAAAATCTTCTTTTTTTATCAAATAAAAAGATATTGATAAAATCTTTTTATCAAATTAAAAGATATTGGTAATATCTTATCAAGTTTAAAAGATATTGGTAATATCTTGTTACCAAATTAAAAATATTGGTAATATCTTGTTACCAAATTAAAAAGATATGGATAAAATCTTTTTATCAATTTAAAAAGATATTGGTAATATCTTGTTACCAATTTAAAAAGATATGTAAAATATTGGTAATAAAAGACAAAAATACGAAGGTTTCAGATTTACCGATTTCCGGAATGGAATTGATTTTTGCCTTTCGATGATATGAGAACACGAAGCATAGTTTATTGGAGGTCCCACGGATGACGCCAACTTGTTGATGCATAATTTGGTCGGGCCGGTCTTGACGACTCTCCTGGTGTCGTTCGCCGTCTTCCCGAGCCTTGAATAGTGCTACACACAAAGAAGAACCGGTTAGAAGGGGACCCGAGGCCGGAGCCCCAGGATCCACCCTCCGACGATCAAGTCAGAATAGTATAAGCATGTTATATAAAGAGGTGGTAGAGAATAACCTGTGTAGGTCTCTCAGTCTAGTATGATATGGTTCTTGATCATGTTATGCATTGACTTTATGCTATACTGTCCTCTGAAGTTAAACCATTAATAGGTATTAAGTGGGTCGGGTCGGTCCGCTTATACGTCATCAGTATGAGTATTGGAAAAAGATGTATAAATTTGCTCATTTGATGACTTTCGATTTTCTAACCCTATCTGTCAAATTTTATATATGGCTGCATATTTTTTTTATTTAAATAAAGAATTAATATTATATGTTATGTTGTTTCGTTGATAATTGATTAAAAAAAAGTAAAATTTATTGTATGTATTAATTTATACTTATACTAAAGACAAACTAACTGTTTTTTTAATCAAAAAATATTATTTTAATATTGGCGCATTAGTCCATTTAGCCCATTAGCCCATTTAGCCCATTAGCCCACAAGCCTAAAAAAAACCCGGTCCATAAAATAGCTCGGTCTGTTTAAATTTACAAAATAGTCCCTCAAACAATGTATCAAATTACGGAAACTACCTTCACTTTTACGTTATTTACAAATTCGGCCCGATAACTTGATCCGCCGCAGCGAAGCGCGGGTCTTCAATACTTGTTATATATGTACAGTAAAAAGAAAATAATACTTTAATGAGAGATTTATGATAGATTGTTACTGTAAGGCTGGGCACTATGGATGGGTCGACCGACTCGATCGACCGATGGCCTTGTCGGTCGCCACCATAGTGGCTCAGTCGGTCGCCCGAGATTTAGTAAGCATTTCGATCGTGTACACGACTATTGTCGTGTGCCAGTTTTTGAGAAAAAAAATGCTAACGTCTCATTTAATATAAAAAAACTTTTTAAACTTTTAAAATTTAAACACTTTAACACTATAAATACCCACTCATTTTATACACAATTTTTATTTACACTTTCATCAACTTTTTTAAATGGCTTGTTCGGTTTCACATACCGACGATGAAGTCGAAGCTTTAGTTCAAAAACTAATTGACGAAGATATGGTTCGTCAGAAAACGATTCTGGATTTAACCTTGCAATTTGACAATGCATGCACAACGAAAAGTAATTTGTAATGTTTTTATTATAATTATGTAATGTTTTTATTTTTAATAAAATTAAATTTTAGAAAAAATTGAGAAAAAAAAGTCAGGGTCACTTTATAATGGCAAAAAATCATTTGTATGTCACCAAAGAGAAAAAACTAATACGACATTAAAAAAAAATATAGATCGCTAGTAGTTTTTGTAGTGCATAGCGTAATAAACATGCGTATTGAGATCGTACTATCATGGGCGGCTGACAAGCATTGACTTATTTATACGAAAAATACTAAGTAGGTGGTCACGTGATCACTCACTCACAAATCTGTCATCCACAAACAAACCCTTTTAGATATTTTAGGGAACCGATAACGTAAGACTTCTAGATGGTCTGCTATTTCAATTTTGTATTATTGTTACTCCTCTGATCCACTGAATAGTATCAAAAAGTACCAAAGATTTTTTTTAATCTTATTTTTTACAGTACAACGCAGTTTTATCTCATATTCTGTTTCGTATTTTTTAACAGTTTCATACTTTTAACTTGTTAAACTTTATATTTTTCGTTCCGCACTTTCCGTTTCACAGTTTTATGATGTAAACAAAATTATAATTTTTCTTAAAACAAATAGAAAAACGCAAAAAACCAGAAGGGTACAAACGGTGTTTTAAGGGGGTACCAATAACATAAGTCTTTCAACGTAGATTCACTATTTTTTTTAACTGTAATTTTTTTATTTCATAAATATATATTTTATACTCTCTCCGTCCCAAAATTATTGTCCTCCGACAAAAAACACACAGTTTAAGAAAAGTGCATTTATTACTGCTTTCTCTTTTTTACTTTTTGACAGAAAGACAGTTTTACCCTTAGCTATTTAATTAAAGTTTTTTTTAAAGTTTGTAATAATAATTTCAAACAAGGGTAATATAGTAAACTTGATCAAACTTCACTATCTATTTTTAATAGTGAACAATTAAATTGGGACATCCCAAAAAGAAAACGTAAACAATAAAAATGGGACGGAAGAAGTACATGTTTTCAGCGAGGCTTGAACTCACAATCTTTTGATAAGTGGAAAGCTCACTTAACACTAAACCAAAGTCCAAGTGGCTCCACGATCTTTTCTTTATTCCCTGTATTCTTTCAAAATATACAATACAAGATTGTTAGAGCTGAAGAATATATCAAAGTATTACGAGTGTAAAATATTCATGTGCGTTGATCAAGAAGTATTCATATTTTTGTTTTAAGTTGTTCCGCGATAAGTGTTAGAGCTTAAGGTGTTCTGCGTTAAGGTGTTAGAGCTTCATGTGCGTTTTAAGTTGGTACTATTTTGGTACAAATCTGTCATCCACAAACAAACCCTTCGAGATGGTCCCGAGATGGTCCGGTATTTCCATTTTATTGTCTTTTGGTCTCTCTTTTTTATAACACGATGACACTACTTTTTGCACGACGACACCACTTGATATGAAGGATGGGTGTTTTTGGTGTGATGGTGCAATCTTGTGTTATGGGAAAAATGCTGATGTAGCAGTACTTTTCTCCGCGATACGAGCATGACCACACGACAGTACCTAGTGTTCTTAGTATTTTTATTTTATCTTGAGTTATTCCATAATAATTGTACACTTTTTATTTTAAATAATCAAAAAATGCTTAAGTTGGTGAAAACGTTATTTTATTGATTAAAAGTATTAGTAACCTTTGTTCACTTTTAAAGTGCGCGATTAAAGTGTAACATATAGAATATATTACATTATAATATTCGTCCAAGTTTAAAGTGAGGTGACACTGTTGTGAAGTCGTCGAGTCAAAGATTCGCTTGAAGAAGGGGATCGGCTTGGAAGCACTAGGAGCTGCGACTTGAGTCGACATTGTTCACTAGCGGAGTCGAGCCGAGCCGATGACTTGGTTGATTATTGAGAGCCTCGCACTTCCCCTTGCTTTGTTAGTGGGTTTTTTAGTTGTTACTTAATTGTTATGGTAACTTGAATGGATGTTGTACACCTGTCCCACTATTATCAATTGCACAAGTTTTTATTTTCACTATACTTTGACTAATTCATATTTATTTTTAGGGTCTCTAATCTCTCTTTCTCTCTCTCTCTCTCTCTCTCTCTCTCTCTCTAAACACACACACACACACACACACACACACACACACACCTTTCTTTGCTTTAGCTGCTTTGGATTTGGATGAGTGGTGATCGTTTATGGTTTTGATTTTTCAAGAATATTTGCATGTGTATCATTGTTCTTAGATTCGGTAATGCATGGTATTTTGATGTCTTTTTTGGTTTTTGGATTTGTGGATATGTGTTTGTGTTTTTGTTTGTTTAATCTATGTGATAGCTCTGTTATGTGATTGTGAGTTGTGGTGTTGTATGGCTTTCTACTGGATGTGTTCAGGGTTTCGGTGATTTAAGAATGCATGCCTTGGTTTCATGCTATCGGATTCGTTAAAGCATGGTATTTGGGTTTCTTTTTAGTTCATGTATTAATGAATATGTATGGTATTGGACCTGTTACTTTTTAGCCTTACTGTGCGTAACCATTTTAATTATAAAGTTAGTCCGTAGAGATGGTCAGTGGTTCAACTTGTTACTTTGGGGTCATCGTTTCAACTACCCGGGGGAAGAAATTGTACTTGGTATGGTTTACGGGTCAATGAAGATATTGGTTTGATAGATTCGTGTTGGGTATTATTATTTCTACTTCCTTTTTATTGATTGGTTACTTGTGAAGTACTCCGCAAGCAGAGAAGATACGTTGCTGATTTCTTATCATGTTCCCCCGAACGAATAATCATCAAGACCAAATGTGAGAGTAACAATCATGTTTAATGTAGGATTTTCTACAAATTTCGTTGTGCACTTAGATTTCAAAGATAAATGTCAAATTTATTAGATCGTTCGAGCTACATCAACGTTTAAGAATCTGCTCAAGATAGGGTTATTGGTTTGGGGAGGAAGCTGATTCAGAAACTTCATCAAAAAGAAGTGTATAAAGAAAGCTTTTCAAGGCATGCAGTATGAATTGGGGGAAGTTAATCCAGTTCATACCTACTACAATGGTTCTTCAACAAGCAAAGATAAAGAGGATTCAAGCTTGAGAACAAGTATGAAGACTAGAAGACACATAATTCAACCTCAACATTGAAAGCGTCTTGGAAGTCATTATTTTTCTTTGTATTTGTACTTGTTAGGAACATTGTAAGTAATTTCATATGTCTCCACATTGGGGGAAGATTGCTAGCCTCAAAATGTGAGCATCATTACGAAAATACAACTAGTTATCATAGCCATGACATGTAGGGACTAATAATGTCAGTATTACATAGTTAAGTGTCATGAGGGCTATAAATACCCGTTCCTTACTTCCAAGGAGAGGTGAGGCTTCACTTGGTGTGTGTGTATTTTCCTCTTCTAATCTGATACATAAACATCTTTCCTTTCTTTCTCTAAAATGGCTAAGTATTTGTTTAAGCATACGCGGCCTTCAAATCGAGTTTAGCTAGTGATTTCTTACGTCTAACATTTTATAAAAATACCCCTAAGGGATGTCCAAAATCGTTACCATCAAAGAGTGTGAAAAACACGTTTTAGCTACTTTTACGTATACAAGATAACTATATAACATCATATGATGGCTCGTAATGCCACTGTTGGCGTTTTTATATTTAAAACATATAAAATATAATAAATTGCAGCGGAAAAAGTTACCAAACATTGGATCCATGTACATTATATAACTAATCAAATAAACAATGTTTATTACCTTTTGAAGCGTGATCATTTAGAAATAACGTGGCTTAACAACAAACTCAGATTCCCCATTGAATCCTTTAATACCACGAAATCCCTTAGAGCAACCAAAGTAGGTTGCCTCTATGTGTATTCACACTACGCATCCTCGTGTATCACCCGAATGCTAGATCTTACAACCATACGATTTTGCAATGAACACCACGCGTTTTGCTTAAGGAAGATCAAACTGAAACCCT
>BQNB010012816.1:0-46289 GCA_026074375.1 Tanacetum coccineum | reverse complement strand
ACAAGCCGAACTTCACATCTTTGACATATTCTAAATAGAGGGAAAAATGTTCTCCTCCCTGCATTACCAATAGAATAACCTTCTTCCTCCATTTTCGGATTCTCTAAAAGCACATTGAAAGACCGCATGAATAACCTTCTTTAGGCAAAAACAACCTCTAAACTCACAATAAACGTAAACAATATCTTCAACAGGTGTTCAAATGCTACCAACTACATATTTTTCTCCATATCAGTAACACATACAAGAGCATCTAATTAAGCAATGTTGAATACCCTCTTCCACATTTTCCCCTTAATTAAATAGTACTTATGATTACAAATATGTATTTTATTACTTCCTTCCTTTTTGTAATTGGGATCTAGTTGTCCTATTACTCCCTTCCTTCTATAATAAATTTACACTTTTAAAAAAGTTTTAGAAAATTTCACTAACTATAGTTAATACCAATCAAATATCATTTCTTAACATTAAAACATTTTATCATCGATTGAAGTACAAAATGAACATTTATTTTTAAATATTCTAAAACAACAATATAACATTTATTATGTGACGGATGAATTACTGATTACGGAACATCAAAAGTTTAGTTAATTTTTTTGGACAAAATATTCTGTGTCTTCCTATTTTGACATACTACAAAATAATTATGTACTTTTAAATTTCAAACAAGCAAAAGTTTATATAAAATTACATATATATTTTAGTAGTCAAACTTTTTAATACTTTAGGTTTCCATGGACCGTGTATTTTCGTCTTTTAACAATAAGATTTAGATGAAAATATTATATAATAAAAAATTAAGTATTTCACAACTTGTCTCAAAAGCATGTAGTAAAAAAAAATGTAATGTATGTAAAGGGGCAACAATGTCCAATTTGGTAAGTGAAAGTCAAACATGTGTAGCACGAGAGAGAGACCAAAATTTCAGAAGAAGTAAAAGTATAATAATAATAAGTAAATAAATAAATAAAGGCATAGGGATCAACAAAGCCCAATAAACAAGGTACGGTAGTAATTAACGTCGCAAATACATGTTGCCGTGCACGTGCTCCATCTCATACGTGGCCGTCTCTCTTCCTTTTCCTTCATCTTTTTTCTAGCTTTGTTGCTAGTTGCGAATACTAAGAGACCTAGGTGTAGTAACACCATAACACCAATTTTTTGCCGCCACATCAGCATAACACCAACACCAACACCACTCTCAGGTGTAGTAACACCATTAACACCACTTTTTGGGACCTACTTTTTTTTCTTTTCTATTTATTTAACCAAATTAAATTATAATTAAATATTTCATTATTTAATAAAAATATAAATTATAAAAAAAAAAAATTAAAAACGAAAAAAAGATTAAAAAAATAGACCGGGCCTACACCCCTTCTTCCTTGTTCTTCTTCCTCTCGATCTGTAACAAAAAACACACACACACGAAAACACACACTTAAAAAACACACACCAGAACACACACAAAAACACACACTATGCACACACTCAATTTTTTAAAAGAAAAAAAAAGTAGTTAATTTTTTTGGACAAAATATTCTGTGTCTTCCTATTTTGACATACTACAAAATAATTATGTACTTTTAAATTTCAAACAAGCAAAAGTTTATATAAAATTACATATATATTTTAGTAGTCAAACTTTTTAATACTTTAGGTTTCCATGGACCGTGTATTTTCGTCTTTTAACAATAAGATTTAGATGAAAATATTATATAATACAAAATTAAGTATTTTACAACTTGTCTCAAAAGCATGTAGTAAAAAAAAATGTAATGTATGTAAAGGGGCAACAATGTCCAATTTGGTAAGTGAAAGTCAAACATGTGTAGCACGAGAGAGAGACCAAAATTTTAGAAGAAGTAAAAGTATAATAATAATAAGTAAATAAATAAATAAAGGCATAGGGATCAACAAAGCCCAATAAACAAGGTACGGTAGTAATTAACGTCGCAAATACATGTTGCCGTGCACGTGCTCCATCTCATACGTGGCCGTCTCTCTTCCTTTTCCTTCATCTTTTTTCTAGCTTTGTTGCTAGTTGCGAATACTAAGATGTATAATCTCCATTATATCTACATCATCAAAGTTTTAGTGATAAATAATATTCAAGTATATCTAAGCAATGATATATGATACTTGAAATATTCACATGGTTATTGGAACTATAGCTTATTATTGCTGTCATCTTTCTATAATATTAAACTAATCGTAAGTCACGCATCAAGTTTACATATAAATTAATTACTTTAAATTAAAATTAATGATTTCGAGCGTAATTGTTTTCTTTCATATTATTGTTTCTAGTTCCATTAAGATAATTGTTTCTTTACAAGAAGAATATTATTGTCATTCTTTCGGTATTATATGGAGTCTAAGTCTAGAAATGCACAAAAAAAACCGGTTCGTGGAACCGAACCGGTCCAGAAACCGAAAACGAACCGGTCAAACCCGGTTTTGACTAAAACCGGTCCGGTTCTTGGTCAAACCGGCGGTTTGGGACCGGTTCTAGGTTTTATGGTTTCGACCGGTTCGTGGACCAGTTTTTCGAACCGGTGGCGGTTAACCGGTTCCATGCTTTTTTTTTCAAAATTCGAATCTTGCTTTTCTAACGTGGGGGGCCCGTGGAGGAGCGTTTTTCTGACTTTTCGGGTGTAGTGTTTATTATTTTGCTCTTTTATTTCAGTATAAATAAGAGGTTGTGTTACACATTCAATCACAACTTACACAACTTACAATCCTAATAAAAAAAAATCTCTCTAAAGCAAAACCGAATTTCTTTCACCAATGGCAACTCAATCCAGTTCAACTACCACCAGTGTTGGTTCTTCAAGTGCACCGATGATTCTTCAAGTTTTAACAACCACCCGAAACCCTGAGATTTGACAACACTACAACCTTTGCAAGACGTCGGACAACACGACCAAGACTCAATGTAAGCATTGCTTTCATTTCTTTTCTTAAAATTCCAACTCGACGTAGAAGAATCATATCACGCATCCGAATTGTGAGGCACTCAAGACGGTACCGGAAGTGGGGCAATCGTCTATGTCTCGAGATGGGAGTGTTTTTGTGTACAATTCGGATGTTCTTCGTGAACAATTCGCGGGTTTGGTGATTCAACAAGGCTTGCCATTCAACCACTTTGACAACCCTTAAACGACGAGGGTGTTTCAAAACCATATGCAGCCAAAATACAATCATGTAAGTCGCACTACTCTAAAACGTGATGCAATGAAATTATGAAAAGCGGCTAAACAAGTAATAATAGATGGTTTTCTTAATTTAAATGCTAGTGTCAACATAACAATGGATGTTTGGACTGCATCTCATGGTTTTCCCGGTTCGTACCTATGTGTTACCGCACATTAGGTTGAGCCCACAACTTGGCAAATGATGAAGCGGGTCATTGCATTCGAAGACTTTCCGGTTTCCCACACAGGACTGCTTTATATGAAATGTTGAAAAAAGTGTTTGCCCGGTTTCATTTGGAAGAAATTTTTTTGTCAATTACGTTGGATAATGCTAGCAACAATACAAAAGCAATTGGCAAACTAAAATTAAAATACATTCCACCTATGGACAGAGTATGTCCAAAGCGATTTTGTCTCTCATCTTCGATCGAAGAGTTAGTAGGTTATGATGTGTTGATCCCAACTCAAGATCTATTCTTTAGCTTGTAAAGATTACGTTACTTTGGATAAATCCAAAACAACAATATTAGAAACTTTGTGAATACTAAAGAGTATGCATAATCTACTCTTTAACACTTAGAAGAAATATCAATGAAACAGTAAACTTGAATAAAAAATGAACCAAAAAGCTTCAATATTATTATGATGAATAATACGAGTACTATGTCTAGTACTAGGGTTTACAACCTTGAAGCTATGCATGCAACTCTATGAATGAGATTACAATAACCAAAACCTAGGATCTCCTTTTATACACCAAGGAGTCCTTTACAAGATAACTACAAATCTTTAAAGATATTCCAGATCTTCTATAATTCTAATCATATACATATCTTTCTAACTTTATAAGATATACACTTTGAATAAGTCCATACATATCTCTTCACACGTCTTTATCTTCATGCAGTCATTATCTTCTTCTGGCAGTCTTAAGTCTTCAGCAGTATTAAGATCTATTCAGCAGTATTAAGTTAGTACTAGCAGTACTAACTTTTACACTAGCAGTACTAATCAGTTAATACTGGTAGTTATAATCTGAGCAGTACAAACTTTTAGGCTTGACAATACTAAGTATAAAGACTTTTAATTCCTAACAATCCTCCTCTAAACTTGTGATTGATCTCTAAATCATCAAGTTTTCTTGAATTAAAAACTTTTGTGCTGAGAAGATGCTTCCAAACATCTTATTGTCTTGGTCTTTCTGCTTGTATGAAGATTTTCCTTAAAAGCTCATTTGCCATCTCTGAAGATTGATCCACTTGAAGCTTGTTAGCCAAAATCACAGTCATAAGCCCTCTTGTTAGTGGATAATCTTTCTCAACCAACATGAAGATATCATGTCCTCTGTCTGTAGATACATGGTGAACACCACATGTATCATATAACCTCTATGTCAATGGATCATGCATATATCTTTGAAGCTTCCACAGAATGTCATCAATATCAGGTTCAAACAACCTCTTCAATTCAAGCCATAATATTCTTTCTTTGTCATCAGTAGAATCTATTGAACTGAATCTTTCTTTAACCAAACTCCATAGCTTATCCAGGTCATCTCTATCAAATTTCTTTAACATATCATCAAAAGTATGATAAGCTTCTATATGATTACCAACCCTTATTATCTTCTAATATTTTCTAGAGTCTTCAATGTAACCCTCCCAGTCTATGATTGGATATTTGACCTGTAAAGCTTCAACATAGACTTCTTCCACTGGAACTATCATCATCAATTTTTGTAGCTCTTCTTCTGATAACTTCTTTTCCTTTTTTGCTGATTATTCTTCACTTGAACCTAAAGCTTCTTTAGTATTTTGTCTTTTAGCAGTCTCTTCAAAAATTTCTTGACCTGCTCTTTTAAGTCTCTGAACCTCCAACTTAGAATCCATGGGCACAAAAGATTAAACTCTCCTCATAGTAGCTTCAAAATTTTCTTTAACCTGCTCAAAGGAAAGTGACTTTAATTGCTTGATAGAGTAACATCCTTTTTAGTTCTTGATGTAAGTTGACATGTAAGCCTTTTGTTGAGCAGGATTCATTGGCTTATTTCTCTTAGCTTTAGCTCTTTGTTGAGCAAAAAACTTCTTTCTTTGATTGACAAGTTCCATAAGCTTCATAGGTAAATATTCTTCACTATACTTTTCACTTGCTTGTAACTGTTGAACCAAATCTTCATCTGCTGCAACTCTAGCCAATATATCATCCCATTCAGCATCTGTAAAACCCTGAGCTGCTTGATGTACTTGAGCCATTCTCTGTCTTTTTGATGCATCAATCTCTTCTTGCAGTCTTTGAGCTACTTCTGCATCCCTGACAATTCTCTAACTTTCTTTTTCATTAAGTTGTTCTTGCAATCTTATGGATGCTTCATAGCCAGCTATCTTTTGTCTTTGTTTTAACTTTGTAGTGGCTTGTTTAGGCTCAAAATCTTTCATAATAGCTTTACCTTTGTCTTTAGATGAACTTGGTAAAGGAATACTTCCTTGATCCATACCAGCAGTACTAACTGGCATTGAAGCACCAACAGTACTAACTAATTCTTCAGCAGTACTAATTCCACCACTGCCAGTACTAACTATCCTTCTTCTTCTAGAATAAGTATGAACTCTAGCTACATCTGCAAGTATCTTAGTTGCACTAAACATTCCTAACTGATCTTCAGGTTGACTTCCTTGACTATGTGCCTCTCCATGAGCACTAACCTGTGTATCAGTCTCATATTTAAACTTCCCCTAATCCTCAGCATCAATTTGAACCAGAGAAATCCCTGCATCCTGATTAATGTCTTCTATCATACTCCTCCCTTGTTTGGAAGTATCTTTTTCAGCATCCTTATTATCAGACACAACAATCTTGGCTCTTCTTCTAGCTTTGTTTAACTTGACTTCTTTCTCCAACCTTTTCACCTTCATAATGAGCTTTGTAAAAGCAGTACCATATGTTAGTTTGGTTTGCTTCAAGTCAGATTCCAAACACTTCACTTTCTTAGACAATGTGGTACAAAGAACCGTCAATTCATGAAGTGTCATACTGCCCTCATCACTTCCAAGTGAGTGAACCCTTGGGAGAGGTGAATCATAGGGCATTGTAGCAGCCTCTTCTGCAATATAGGTTGTTTGCATAGATGGCGGTGAGGTGGATGGACCATTGGTGGTTGTGTGATGGGAGTCACTTTGGACCGTTGATCCTTGACCCTGCAGATTGGGACCTTGAACAAGCATTGTTGGAAATAATAAAATGTCCACCTCAGTAAATCCCTTAGAAGCCCTTCTCATATTGCTAAAGAGTTTGTGTGTAAGGGTAGGAGCAATATAAGTTCTGTTGTAAGGTAGAAGTAGTCTCTTATGCTTGTTTAAAAAGATTTGAATAAATCTTGGATACATTAAAAATTTAGACTTACTATCCAAGTTTTTTACCATGCCTTCAAAAATCATCCTAGAAAAGTTGAAAGTCCTCTTTGTGGCCAAACAAATTATAGCAGTTGCTATATTGCTACTAAATTGTTCCCAAGAAGTTTTCTTAGGACTTAAACAATGAAGAATGGTATGAATTAAGAATCTTCATTGAGGTTAAAAGTGACCCTTTTGGAAGGTCAACTTGTCAGAGTTTGAAACATACCCCATAAGAGCAAGTTGCTCAAAAATTTCAGTATTAGGTAGAGTACTAATACCATCAGAATCTTCTAACTTGAGATGCCTCCTTATAGATGCTTTAGTTACTGTCTTAACTCTCCCATCAATGGTAGCAGTGATTTCTATTTCTCAATTCTCAGATGTGCTTGAAAAAGCAGTTTGTCAAAATTGTTAGATGAGTGAAACATGGATAGTAGGATTTTCAAAGAGAGCATACTTTATGTGACTTGTATTGAGAAAATATACTATATGGTGAAAATATTCACTTCCCTCTGGTTTGAGTAAGTAAGCAACCATGTTGTGGGTATCACAGAAATCCAAATTAGCCATTAGTGATGAAGTTATGATAAGGGTTGTGGGTTTATGTTCGTTGATGAGAATATGAGAGTTTGGTAAAGTGAATTGAGATTTTATAGGGAGCGCTTAAGGTTTTGCTTTAACCGACTAAATAAGATTGAATCTTTTTCTCGAAGAAAACTTATAAGAGAAAGAAAGATCAAGAAATATCCAAATTATAGACCCCTATAAGCGAAGTTGTTAGCAGAAATATCTCAACGGCTATTTATTAATTAAGAAAATTCTGTTATGCCCCAAACAGTATTAACGGTTACACAGCAGAAAAATGAATTTCCATCACCAATCTTGATTCTCACAAGCTCTCTTTCTGTTTTTATTCTTACTTTATCTCTCAATTCTTTTTCTCACTTAATCACTCTGTCTGTTTTTATTTCACAAATCTCTCTATTCTTTTGATCTTACCAATTTCTCTCTGTCTGTTTTTGCTTTCTCTCAATTCTTTTAAGCTCACTAATTCAGACAGTTTTGTATAATGTTCCATCAATTCCATTAGTTTCATGTTGTCCTAGCCACTTCCAAGTGTGTTAACTCTTGAGAGAGGTGGATCATTGGACTATTTAGATGTAGTCTCAAACCTAGTTTGAGCATCTACACCCCCCAATTTGGTATCTTGGCACCTAGGACCACTATCTGAACCAGTTCCCTAAGGACTTTGCTCATTAAGTGTTGCCATGGATTGGGTCCTATTGATGTTACCACTGTCCTGCTCTGCTTCTAAGCTAGAAGCAGTAGTGGCAGCCCTTTCCATTCTGTCACCCAACTCCTTATGGATAGCCTCATCACCAACCTTTCTAGGGGGACCACTAGACTGAGGTATCTTTGTGTCCCGACCTCTTTTGAGTATCCTAGGTGTTTGATTCATCACACACTTTTGTTTGATGTTACATGTCCTTCCATTCATTCTTGACTGCATATTGACATTATTAGCCTCCCCTCAATTCAATACCAGATACTCAATATGCTTAGCCTGTAAATGTTAGTCCAAAACCAAGAAAACACTATCCAAAGTGTTTTCTTGTTTAACAGTATTAATTATGACTAACAATTTTAACTAGTAGTCTTAAGTATAACTAGCAGTACTAATTATACTTAGCAGTACTAATTGATAAAACTAACAGTACTAATCATGTACAAACATTACAAAGACATAAAGAGATTAAAACTCTAAGGATTTAGCATTCCAATACTTGCAACCAATTACTGAAACATTCCAACATCTAAAGCTTTTGTAAGTAAGTCTGCAAAATTATGTTCTGTATGGATTTTAATCACTTGAATTAACTTTTTATCATAGCAATCTCTTATAAAATGGTATCTAATCTCAATGTGTTTTGTTTTAGTATGTGAAACATGATTCTTAACAATACATATAGTACTGTTATTGTCAATATTAATCATGGTGTGCATAAAATTATACCCATAATCTAGCATTTGATTCTGAATCCAGAGTACTTGCCCACAGCAACTAGCAGCAGCCACATATTCAGCTTCAGTAGAGGAGGTGGCAACCACAATTTGCTTCTTGCACTTCCATGATATCAATCTGCACCCTAGGAACTGACAACCTCTTGTTGTTGATTTCCTATCTAAGCTTGCTCTAGCATAGTCACTATCAGAATATGCCACCAGATCAAAGGGAGAATTTCTAGGATACCAAAGGCCCAGTTTAGGTTGGCCTTTTAGATACCTAAAAATCCTTTTCACAGCATGTGAGTGTGAAACTTTAGGTGTAACTTGGAATCTGGCACATGCACATACTGCAAACATAATGTCTGGTCTAGATGATGTAAGATACATCAATGATCCAATCATTGATCTGTAGAGATGAACATCAACATCATCACCATCTGAGTCCTTGAGCAAAGGCTTTTCTGTATCCATTGGGGTGCTAGCTGTCCTGACATCTGTGAAACCAAACTTCCTTAATATCTCAGCTACATATTTATCCTGACTGATAAATATCCCATCTTCTCTTTGCTTCACTTGCAAACCTAAGAAGAAATTGAGTTCTCCCATAGAACTCATCTGAAACTTGTCATGCATCAGTTTTTCAAATTCAGTACACAACTCCTTGTTTGTAGAGCCAAAGATAATGTCATCAACATAGACCTGTACAAGCAAAATATCTCCTTTTTGCTTCTTGATAAATAAGGTCTGATCTATCTTTCCTCTTTGAAACCCATTGTCCAATAAATACTTGGCCAAGGTTCCATACCAGGCTCTTGGAGCTTGATGCAAACCATACAGTGCTTTCACCACCTTGTAAACTTTGTCAGGATAGTCAGGATCTTCAAATCCTGGAGGTTGACACACATATACCTCCTCTTCAATTGTACCATAAAGGAAAGCACTCTTCACATCCATCTGATATACCATGAAGCCCATAAAGGAAGCATAAGCTAAGAACAGCCTTATTGCCTCAATTCTAGCCACAGGAGCAAAAACTTCATCATAATCTATACCTTCTTCTTGAGTATATCCCTGGGCAACTAGCCTTGCTTTGTTCCTTGTTACTATGCCTCTCTCATCTTTCTTGTTCCTGAATATCCATTTTGTACCAATAGCTCTCTTACCTTTAGGCAAATCCACTAGTATCCAAACCTTTTGTAGTTTAAACTGTAAAAGCTCCTCTTGCATTGCTTATACCCAAGCTGGATCACTTAGAGCTTTGGCAATTAATTTTGGTTCTTCCTGGGATAGGAAACAAGAAAACAGATAAGTATGAAGGTCTTCATGAATTTTCCATTCATAAACAGCACTAATGAACCCATGTTCATTTGTATTCTTTATCATTCCCCTTGTTTGTACACTAGATTGTATATCACCAATCACATGATCAAGTGAATGATCTTTATGGATTCTTGTATTTGGAGTAATAGGAACTTGATATGAGGTAGTAAGGTTGCTCATATCCATTTCTGTTTCATCACCAAATAAATCAGCATGTGTGGCTTCAAGTGTAGCACTTATTCCCAAAGAAAACATGGCATATACATTTTAAGAGCGATTTGACCTTGTAGTAATAACTGTTGCCTAACAGTATTAATATTTAGACTACTAGTTTTAAAATTTGCACTAGCAGTATTAATACTTGGCCCAACAATATTAATATTTGGAGTACTACTCTCAGGTTGCTCTTGATCACTAAATCAACTTGCTTTACTTACACCTTCATCATCCTTCTTTTCAGCATTACTAGAAGGTTGTGGTTCATCATCACAAGAATTCTTTGAAGAAGAATCAAACATTGAACCATCTTTCTACAGTGGCATCATAATGTAGTATTGGCTAAATTCAGTCTCCTTGCTAGTGTGACCTGCACCATTACTTTCTTCTGAACCTACAAAATCATTAGAGTTTGTACCTGCTACAACTAGCACATAATTCATTGATTTTGTTAGACTATCAATATCAAACAACCACTTTGGACCAGCACCTGTAATAGTAGGTTTATTCTCCAAGAACCTAATGTTTAAGTTTTCTTCTACTTTCCTGGTTCTAATGTTGTATACTCTAAAAGCCTTACTAGTCAATGAGTATCCAACAAAGAAACCATCATCAGATTTTCCATCAAACTTGCCAAGATGATCTAAGGAATTAAGGATGGTAACATAACACCCAAATGGTCTCATGAAGCTTAGAGCAGGAGTTCTACCTCTAAACAATTCATAAGGGGTCTTGTTATGAGGATTAACTTTAATTACCCTATTCTGCACATAGCAAGCAATATTAACTGCTTCAGCCCAAAATGTAGTAGGTAACTTAGAGTCAGCTAACTTGGTTCTAGCAGCCTCAATTAGTGTCCTACTTCTCCTTTCAGCAACACCATTTTGCTAAGGAGTTCTAGCTATACTAAATTCCCTCTTAATGCCTTTCTTTTCACAAAACTCATTCATAACTCTATTCTTAAACTCTGTCCCATTGTCACATCTGATTATTTTTACTTTCTTATCAACTAGATTTTCTATCTTAGTTATAAAGTTCTTAAGGATGCCACTAGTCTCATCCTTAGAGGCTAAAAAGAAAACCCAAGTGAATCTGCTATAATCATCAGTGACCACAAGACAATATTTCTTATTCATTAAGCTGCTTACAAAAGTTGGACCAAACAAGTCCATATGCAACATGAATAAAGGCTGAGTAATAGAGTTCTAGATCTTGGACTTACAAGAGGCTTTGTGTTGCTTTCCCTTAAGGCAAGAAACACAAGTTTGATCATTTCAAAATGTTTTGCAGGTAATCCCCTCACAAGATTATCCTTAACCAGTTTATTTATAGTATTAAAGTTTATATGACTAAGCCTCCTATGCCATAGCATTGATTCATCAAGTGCGGCCTTTTCAACAAGACAGGTCAAGCTCTCTTTAGGAACAATATTTTTCATATCAACACTGTACATGTTGTTCTTTCTAGGAACTTTAAGTAAAACCTGACTTTCATCAGGTAACTTAAAATCAGGAGACAGAACAAAACATGCAGTGTCAGTAAAAAGAACACTATTCTTTTTTTCACACATCTGTGAGACACTAAAAAGGTTAAACTGTAACTCCTTGACAAAGTACACATCCTCAAAATCAAGCTTACCAGTTTTAAGAGTTTATTTACTAGTAATTCTTCCTCCTCTGGCTCCTCCCCCAAAGGTAACATATCCTCCATTAAATTCCTTAAAGTCTGAGAGATAGGACATGTTGCCTGTCATATGCCTAGAGCATCCACTATCAACATATCCTTGATCTTCTTTTTGTGAATGACCCTGCACATAAAGATAAGGAAATTAGTTTCCTTTGGGGACCCAAGCCATCACTGACTTGGATCTACCTCGTGCATCAATATAATTTTGTCTCTTAAAAGTAATTGATGCACTATTAAGTTTGGTAGGTCTCCAAACCCAACATGATGAGGCCTTAACAGCATTAACCTAATTTGCCCTGAAAGCATTAACTACTGCTAAAGTTGGCCTAGCATTATTAACTACTTTTAGCTTAGCAGTATAAACTTTTTCCTTAGCAGTATTAAATTTTTGGTTAGAGTTTTTGTTAGTTAATGTTATTCTTGATTGATAGGGCCTCTTTACAGTTGATTGTGATAATTTTAAAAACATGAAATTGATCTAGCTCTATAAAGTGTAGTTTTGGGATGAGCAGTATTAACAGGCCTATCAGTATTAAGTGGTTTTAGGCCAGTTTTCATTAAAACTGCTCTAGGAGTCATGTTCCTATGAGAGTTAGGGTGAGTCTTTTTAGCAGAATAGTTATAATTTACCCTTGTTTAATTATTCTCATTTACCATCCCTTCCCTTTGATGGTAATTACAGTGAGCCTGCACATGGTCAAAGCTTCCACAAACATGCTTTATTATACATCACAAAATCACCTCCTAGCTGTTAGGATTTAAGATTATTCTAGTTTCTTTGATTCCCCCTAGGTTTTTGTGATCTGTACATCTCTGCATACTTAACTGGTTTCCTACCTGGTTTTTCTTGTTGTTTAATAGATTCTATCTTAGTAGGAAAAACAGTAAGTCTTCCTTGTGGCATCATTACCACCAAATCTTGTCTGTATGGCATCAAACAAAGTCTTGGCATCCTCGTATTGATTTGATTGTCCGTTGATGTTCTTGGGGAAGAGCCATCGCACATAACTTCTCTACTTTTATATCATTATTCTTTTGCGGCCTTCTCTGCAGTAGTAACAGGACTATCGGTATCATTGAAGTAGAGTACCATCAGCATTTGCTGTTGTTGTGTTGTTGGTTGAAAGAGTTGCCATTCTCTATGGACATCCAAAGAGCATAGTCTTGAAACTGAATGTATTGTTTATTCTTAGTCTCCCATCTCATATTCACTTGTTTGAGAAGGGCAACTTGCAGTAGTATAGGTTGGGCCGTTTCTAGACTCTATCTCTTTGTGTGAATAAAGATTTCTTCTTGTTTGTTTCTTCTAGATCAAAGTTTCAGAACACAAGCTCTGATACCAATTGTGGACTTTTTTAGAACTCCTTAGATCATTTAAGCTCAGTTTGTTTAGAACTTATATCTAAGATTAATAACAATGATAACAATATACACAGCGGAATTAAATAAAGAACATCAATGTTACTTGAACAAGGTTTTATTACCATATGTTTTCACCAAGCTTCAAATCTATATGATCAGTATAGATCGTGTTACCACCTGTAACAAGGATCAAGTTACCTTGATCTTGAGGCTAAACCACACAAACTAGACGTCTACATCTCTCTGGGATACACACACATTTTCTTTTGTGTATATAAAAACTTATGACCTGATATCTCTTTATATACTAGAGCTATTTAGGTTTACAAAGGGATAAACATTAGACAACAAAATCTTTTAAACATTTAACTTGATCTTCTGTTATCTTCTATCTTCTTAAGGAGATCTTCCAGAATCTTAATATTCTCCTACATCTTGTAGAATTCTTTAATGACGATTTTGATCCTTTTGTTTCATTACTTGCTTCTTTTGTCTCATCAAATCTATAATTCTCAACAATCTTCCTCTATTTGATGATGACAAAACAAACATGTTCTTGTACGAACTTCATCATAAAGACTGATGAAATCAAAGCTTCCCCTGAAGTTGAGATCATGGATCTCCCTGAATGAAACAAACTTCCCCTTAAGTAGATTTCCTTTGTACCTTGCCACACCAAGGATTTACAAGTTGCCAATTATACCTGTTAACATCTTCTTTCCCTTTTTGTCATAATCCAATAGGGGACATATGAATATAAGCAACTTTGATCTTGACCACTACAAACCAATATGACACTTCTAATCCAAGCCTTCTAACTCCTTAAATTACCCTTTATGACGCACAATAAGAAAAATAAACTTGATCTTCGCCCTACTCCACTCCCCGAGTACTCCACTCGAGATTTCACTATGTCAACAAGCTCCCTTTAAGCAGAGAAAACCGTTTAAGTCGTTACTTTTTTTCTGACATAAGTAGATGCCGAGCTCTTATATTAGCTAGAACCAATCTAAGATTCACTAAGTCTTTATACACTCGACAAGATTATACTATGGGATTGACACCAATCAATTTACACAAATACACAATTTACACTATTAGATCTACACACAATCAAATTTACACAACACAAAAAGAAAATATAATGAAGATTTGTGATCTTGAGGAGGAGGAAAGAGATCACTTGAAAACAATTCATTTCTAGGTGAATACGATTGTTCTTTTCTTGCATTTGATTAGAAGAAGGAAGGAAGAGGGAATTAATCACTGAAACACGTATTCAAGATATGTTAGTGATCAAGATATGTGTTTTAGAAAGAAAGAAAGAAGAGAGAAAAGTAAGAAAAAAATATGAGAAAAATTCATGCAAGGGTTGTTTTTTTGATGGGGTAGCCCAGTATTTATACAGGACAAAAATAGCCGTTACTCTGCTGGCGTTCGGCGGTCACTAATTGTAGGGGGCGCCAGGCCTATAAGGGGGCCGCCGTAGAGTACGTCCTTTTTTGACTTTTTAGCTGGAGCAGCTGTTATCTATTATAGAACCTTTCATTTTGAGGGGGAAAATCTGATTTCTAAATTTTATTGTTTTAATAAAACCATTTCTTTTTGGATAAATATTTTGTGTTATATATTTTGTAAATACCCTTTTGTACGAAATGTAAGGTTTAAGAAAAATATTTTCTGGATCACTATTCATGTTTAATGATTTGTTTATATCATACTTAGTGATTAATCTTATAAATATAACATTAGATTATAATTTTAAACGTTTAATTTTATCGTAATCGTTTTTACTTTGTCTTATTATCAAAAACTCGGAGAGGTCAAAAATATATATAACGTGTTAGACAATTATTTGTATTAACAATCTTCTTTTTTGATGTGACTAAAATTATAAAAGCTATTTAGTATAAAAATAAAAGTTTATAATTACTAATGAGTTAATAGCCATTTCTCCCCTTTTTGTTCGAATCCAAAAAGGTGATCGTCGTAATTGTAGAGAGAGAAGAAAAATTCGACCGATTGAAGAATCCCCACTGATGTTAGCTCCCCCCCCCCCCCTCCCCCCTCCCCTTTTTCTTTTCTCTTCCCCCCCCCCCCCCCCCCCCCCCCCCCCCCCCTTTCCCCCCCCCCCTTTGTTCGGGGCACCAAGTGATCGATCTTACGATATTGTTTGCTATAAAACACAAAGTTAGAAGACAAGTGCAGAATCCTACCTAGCATGACAAATATTCAAGAGTATAATCCAACTTTAGAACTCATAATAAAGCGTATATACATAATAAACAAATTTATAGATGATACACATATGGATAATCATACCTAACAATACTCTTAGAGCAACTAATTAAAATAAGTTAGTAGATGATTCATGGTAAAGCTCAAAGAGATGTGATACCCCAAAAGGTAATGAACATCTTATTTGAGCAAATTAATTATGTGAGAGTGATTAATTGTGAGAGTGAAAATGATGAAGATGGTGATTCATTGTGGTGATTGACTCGTGATTTAGGGTATGAGTCGGGTGACATAGGGAATTGAATGAAATTATTTCGTTCTTAATGAGTGGAAGTGGTTGGTGGTGTACTACAACAATGCAAGCTAGCTGAACCATATCTGCGCAGTAGTGGGAAGGTTGAAACAATGGGTTGGTGAAGAGGGTGGTGTAGGAGTTTGAGAATCGATGAGTGTGGAGATGGTCGTGGAGTTGATTAAAATTCAACTTCTTTGTGGGTTAGTCCATCGGTGGTGAGATAGTGTGATGGAGGAGGGTTGGGGGAAACGTTTCTTGGAGGTGGTGGTGGTGAGTATTATGATAAGTAGGTGATGATTTTGGAAGAGGTGTCTTACGCTTTCCATACTTGACGAACCGACATTCTTGGTTTTCTAGAAAAGTTTGGGTGATGATTTGAGCAAGACATTTGGGTGGAAGAGAAGAAACTAGAAGAAGATGGTGATGATGAGAAGATTATGATTTATATAATGAGGAAAGATGAAAGAAATGGCAAGCTGTGTTGGAGCTGAAGATTGAAGAAATTATGTGTTCAAGAGGGAAATTCAGCAAATAGTCCTAGGAATAGCGTTGATAAAGATATAGTGAAAGAGAAAAATGAAATTTTCTGTTCCCTCCTGTTGGCGTCCATATGTGGGGCGGGTCCCTTGAATGATAAGGGGGCGGCATGATTAATAATGGGGCGTTTTATGGAGAGGAACAGATTATTCCCAGTGGTCTCCCTCAGAAAGATAATCTTATTACCAGAAATAAAAATCTAAGTAAATCTAAATTAACAATGCATTAATCATTAATCTTAAGCATGTAACTTCATAAAGTCTTTAAAAAGTCAATAGGAAAGCATGCTATTTAACACAAATGTTAACGGTTAAGCATTAATAGGATGATAAGAATTTAAAATATCATCCTAATAATCGAAAGTCATCATTCATTATTCTAGTCCTTGTAACATCCCGAAATTTTTGAAATTTTAAAGGACTATTTTAATCTTTGACTTTTCGAGTCTGACTTGACCTTTTTGACTTTTGGTCGTTCATTGTCACATAAAAGTAATTACCGCGTGACCGGTAAAATTTTCGGAAATATTTTTAAATTGTAAATCAAATTTATTATTACATCTTCAATGGAAAGTTATTTTTAAACTTATGTCATACGGAAACGAAAATGATATATATTAATTCATAGTTGATTTATCAAAAAGGAACCTAAATCACGTTTTCACGATTCGGACCTAAGCAATTTGATGTAAAACAATATTTCAGACAACTTTTTACGTTTTACCGAGACTGAAAAACAAGCAGAAGAAGCTATACAGCCTTCGCAAAGTTTTGAAAAGACACAACGGGTACAGACACCACATAATAATTAAATCTTATTTTTAATTATCACTATTTATTTAATAAAAATATTAAATAAAATTATTTAATATTTTACTTATTTACGCGTTGTTGATAACGCGAATATCCGAGTTAAAATTTCTTTTTATTTTTAACCAAGTCACAAAATAAATAACACATATTTATTTTAAATATTTATGAAATATTATCAAGTAAATACTCATTTGTATCAGAAAAATGATTTGGAAAACAATGGCACAAGTTTCGTATTTTGAATCGTCCGATAAGTGGCTCAAACGAGTCCCGAACCATTATTTTATAAAATAATACTCACAAGTTACACATTTGGTCTCTAAAAAATAGTTACACAACTTACCCTATACTATTAGTGACTTGCCACTTTGTTTAAAACATTTAATATATATATATTAAAGTTTTATAAATTTTCATTTAATTCTTATAAAAACACACACACACACTCTTATACATCTCTCTCCCTCCCCCATATTTTTCGGCGCCAATTTCGGCAGACCGCCACACCTCGGCCAACATTCCAGCGACACACGCCTCGCGCCAGAAAACTTTTCGGCGAACTTTCCGACAAAACCCAAAATGATCCTTCTCACCGGATTCTACCCGTTCCCACCACCACTCGCGGCCAGCGCGTTTTTTCCTCTCGGCGCCACCAGCCGTCTTGCGCCTCACCACCCACAACAATACAAATAGGGTTGCGTTGGTTAATGCAGCCCGATGGGCTGCGTTTGTTTTGTAGCACCAGTTAGGGTGCGTTTGTTTTCACTGCCAACCACCCACAAGGGTGCGTTTTGGTTCTTATAACACCAAGGGGTTTGTCATTTAGCAAGAAATGGGTGCGTCGGGTTTGGTCATAACTACCTCAAGGTTGCGTTGGGATGGGTGGCAGCCACCCAAAAAGGGTGTTCGCTTGGTGGTTCAGCAGCAAGGGCTGCGTTTGGTTTTAAAATATGCACCAAGGGTGCGTTTGGTTTACACAGCCGCACCGTAGGGTGGTTTGTGTTTGTTACACGCCACAAGGGGCGGTTGGTGTGGGTATAACTGCCCACAGGGCGTTGGTTTCATGGGTTCATTACCACTAAAGGGTATGGTTGGGTTTCAAATCAATAAGGGTGCGTTTGGTTGCGGGTTTAGCAGCAGGAGAGTTTGGCTGTTAAAACAGCCCACAAGGGTGCGTTTGGTTAACAGCCCACCCACAAGGGTGCGTTTGATTGACTGTTACCGCACACGGGTGCATTTAGTGTTGATAAAAATCACAAAGGGTGCGTTTGTTTATGCAGAATTGCACAAGGGGTATATTTGGTTTTGGTTTAAAATAAGTTAGGGTGCGTTTGGTGGATATAGAAACAATTAGGGTGCTTTTGGTTTGGTTATAAACGATTAAGGTGCGTTTGGTTTTGGTGATTATACGAGATTAGGGTGCATTTGGTTTTGAAACAGCCACAAGGCGTGTTTGATTTTGGATTTAACATCATTAAGGGCGCGTTTGGTTGGGGTCGAAAACAACTAGGAGCGTTTAGTTTGGCAGATTGACCGTAGGGTGTGCAGGAAAACAAAAAGAGTGCGTTTGGGTTTAGAGAAAACAACAAAGGGGTCCGTTTGGTTGGTTTAGCGAAACAACATAGGGTGAGCTTGGTTTACAAAAAATGGACTAATAAATATGTTTCAATATTTGATAATACAACCGGATATGATGGTGGTTTAAATTGGTTAAATAAATATGATAATTATTATTTTGGTTTAGTTTAGATATATATAAAAATATAGATATATATTTTAAACATGAGGATATTGGAACTTGTTTTATTTGGAAAGTGGAAAAACATTAAGTTTTAGGAATATGGAAACATGAGTTTTGCGTATATGGGAAACGTTTTTTCATACTATGGGAAATGTCTGGCAAAAATCTTATATAAATTTTTATGTAGTATGTTTTACTAAATTTATTATTTTAGAACATGATAAGGGATCTAAATTATATTTTAAAAGAATATAATACTATTTAAATTATACAATAACGGATAACGAGCGAAAACTTTACTTTTACAAAGAGATAACTATAATAGACACGATCGATGAGGAAAGGAAATATGAATTTATAAAATATTATTTAATTTTATAATTGTCAGCTAGATGATCAAATATAATTGTTGTAAAATTTTGTAAACATGTTTAACTTAATTGGTAATCTTAAACGTACGATTACGTTTATACAAGTACTTTTTATTTAATAAGTTGTGATTTCAGAAAATGAGTCAAAAATTGGTTTAATATTTATACCACATTATATATAATACTGCAGGAAAAACACCACACGCCCCCCCCCCCCCCCCCCCACCCAAAAACACACCCCCCCCCAACCACACACACACACAAACACACAAAAAAAAAAACCCCCAAACACAACCACACACACCCCCCCCTAAAAACAAACCATTAATGTTACATTAATCTTTGGATTGATTGTATTGTTATATAAAACTGCGGTACGACGTTATATAAGGGTTTATTTTATTATGTTATTATATAAGATAATATATTACACACGTGCGTTACTTTTCGATTTTTTTTATTTAACCAACCACCCAAAACTATTTACTTACTTGAGGTTGAATCTCGTTATCAATGCGTGCGTTGACGTAACCATTATCGGTAAACCCAAAATAGATTATCCTCGGCTAGTGGGACCTTAGCCGGTTAAGTTAAGCTGCTCATTTCAAATACATTATCCTAGGCTAGTGGGACTTAGCCGTTAAGTTAAGCTGCATCTTCTTGATCGAGCCGTTCCGGTTTTCCGTTTGTGCTGCGCTTAATATGTGCAGTTCTGCAAATCGTTCTACAACATCAATGTGAGTTTATAGCCCCATGTTTTACTGGTTTTACATATATTTTTGGGGTGAGAACATGCTTGTTTACAAATGCATTTACATGGTTGATTACATGTTTGGTTTACATACTCATTTATATATCTCGCGAGGAGATACAATACTTGGTTTAATTTTTGAACGTAAACAAATTCTATACTTTTATGATTATGAATTAGCTTAAGTTGCATGAACTGTTAATTACTCGGAGGGTAAGCGTGAATGTTATAAGATAGATCTATTTGGGATTGACAATCCCCGTTCGGGTGACTAGCTATCACTGGGAACGAACGTTATACCATGTCGGATTACGATTGGATTGGCGCCTGCGGGGCCAACAATCATTACTGCCCGGGTGTTCTTGGAGGGAACACCCATGATGGGAACATATTATTTGTATTACTGCCCGGGTGTTCTTGGAGGGAATACCCATGATGGGAACATATTCTTGTAATACTGCCCGGGTGTTCTTGGAGGGAACACCTACGATGGGTATATTCTTACTGTGCCTTGAATAAAGTGGCATACAAATAAGTCTACGTCGCAGTTTCATGAACTTAGGTGTGTAATCATAATCACAAATGATGACTATTGTATTGGATACAATGGTCATGCATACTTTACAAATCTTGGATTTGAACATATATTTATACATTTTGGAAGGACATTTAAGGATTTAAATGGTCATACAATCATTTTATGATACTGTAGGGAGACAGTAGTCACTAAACGTTTTTATATGGCACTGTGATGATACAGTGGGCAGATACATTCATTGGAACTTACGTTTATATTTACAGAAACCTATGAATTCACCAACTTTAATGTTGACACTTTTAAGCATGTTTTTCTCAGGTGATATAGATACTTGGCTTACTTGAAGTGCATTGGAGTCTATACATTCAAGTTTTTCATGGTGATGCAATTATGGGACAAATGTTATATCAATTTTAAGGAAATCAACGAGATTATTTTTCAAACGACACATTTAGAGGTCGTTCTCTTGTATCTAGCGCTGTGTATTATGAAGTAACTCCCCCAGACATACTTCCGCTGCGACACGCATTTTTGGGGGTGTTACATTGATTATCTGATACAGTAACATAATTAGTTTTTCGCATTCAATTTCTATATATCTGTATTTTCTTTCTCCTAAGCCCATCCTACTGATTGTTCATCCCTTGTTTCAGGTAGTTCATGACAAGGAGTTCAACTAAGAAACTATTTACACCCTTCAAGGAATCGGAACGAGAATTTCGATCATCTAGGAAGTTTTTCAAGACACTAAGTCTTGACGAATCAAGATCACCTGAATTCAATCTATTTTTTGAATTAGAAGAATATTCTGAGGAAGAAGTTGCTGAAACAATGGCGGAAACCATGGAACAGTACATGAGCAAAACTCAAGCTGACTATGGATCAGGAATTGCTAGGCCTAAAATCGATGACAAAGATAGCTTTGAATTAAAAGGCCAATTTCTCAAGGAACTACGTGACAACACCTTCAGCGGTTCGGATCATGAAGATGCAAACGAACACATTGAGAAAGTTCTTGAGATTGTCGATTTATTCCATACCCCTAATATAACTCAAGACCAAGTGATGCTTAGAGCCTTCCATATGTCCTTAACTAGAGCCGCGAGTCGTTGGCTAAGAAACAAACCATCTGGTTCAATCACAACTTGGGAAGATCTTAAGACAAAGTTTCTAAGCAAATATTGCCCACCTGCTCGTACTGCAAAGAAAATGGAGGAGATCAACAAATTTCAGCAAGAAACAAATGAAACCCTTTACCAAGCATGAGAGCGATTCAAAGAACTCTTGATGAAGTGTCCTCAACACTATTTAACGGAGATGCAGGAGGTAATCTTGTTTTATAACGGATTAGATGTCCAAACTAGACAGATTCTTGATTCAAAAGGTGCAATACCGTCTAAGACTACTGCCGATGCAAAATTAGCCATCCAAGAAATGGCTGAATACTCTCAAAAATGGCACAATGGAACATCTAAGACAAGAAGTGCTGGAACTTCTGACGGATTGGCAGCCATACAAGCACAACTTAATAATCTTGGAAGAGAAATCAAGAAGGTGAATGAGAAGGTTTATGCTGCCACAAGTAGATGTGACCACAGAATAGGCCCAACTACACAAGAAATGCCCACAATCAAAGAAGAAGTAAAACCCACGATGAAGCTTACTACTCACAATGAGTGGACTTACCAATTTGAAGTGGGGAAAGATAGCACAACTCTAGGATTCAACAGAGTAACAATGCAAATACCCTTTCATAACAAGAACGAAGGCCATCTATTGAAAAACCCTGAGCAAGTTATAGAGAAAAATCAAGCGAAGAGACATGAAGAAAACTACAACATGATTAAAGAAATCCGAGCTTTGACTGTTGCGGCCGTGCAAAACCAAGGAGCTTCGATTAAAACTCTGGAGATTCAAATCGGGCAAATAAGAAAGGTGTAACACCCCTAAATTGGGTCGCAACGAAATGTTGACCGAGAGCGTTACTTTGTAACACCCCCAAATCTAGGTTGCAGCGGAATGTTGAATATCCGGAGGAGCTGTTACTTCATAGATGAATAGCACAAGATATAGAATTACCACTTAAACGTGTCGTTTAAAAAAAATATGCATTTTTGATTCAACAAATATTGTTCATTACCAAGCCCATGTTTCCAATTGGTTTCGACAACATAAGAAAAGATTTTGGTTTATAACAAATGATAATAAAATGTAATAACAAACCCTAATCAAAAGTAAAGACTTCTCCAAAGGTGACCCCCAATGTAACTTGGCAACCTCGTTGCCTTATTGACCTGAGAAAAACAAGCTTAAAACGTCCAACATTAAAGTTGGTGAATTCAAAGGTTTTATTAAATCATTGTAGGACCGCAAGATTTCCCAAGTGTATGATTAAGCAACAGATGCAAACATCATAAAAAGTAATTACGGTTTCCTAAGCTCATGACACCGAAGCTCGACGTATATGGATGCAATAAATTTGCCAATGAATGCCCCTAAATGATGTTCTAACTCGTAACATCCCAAATCCGACATGGTATACGTTTGTTGTCCAGCAGACCGGCACAATGAGTGCTACTCACCCAAACGGGACGTCAATACCCAAATAGATCTATTGTATAACCTTCGCGGCTCGTTAATCTAAGCAATGTGAGAAAGTTCATGATAAAAGCTCAGTGGGTTATCGCTACTTAGGCAAACACGTAATCATAGTATAAAATGTACACTTGCGTCCAATTTGTAAAACAAAGCATGTTCTCACCCCAAAGATGTAAATCATTTAAATAATTGTAAAACATAGGGCTATGAACTCACCTTAGTAAATAGTCCTCTGAAAATGATAATATATCAAAGTATAGCAAATTTATCACACCGTCAAATACCTAAGTAAATACGGCCAGTCTTAGTCTACAATTTAGGCTAAAGACTTAATGTATAAACTATAATAAATTCTATTTTTATATATACTGTTTTTATCACTTGTGTGGTGAGTGAAAATTTTATTGAATTTAGTGTATTCATTTGATGGCTTTTGGGAAGGTATAAAAGTATAAAACGAAAATTTTAACATGATCTTGTAAAACGTATAAATTTATTAGAATAAATTAATTCGTATTTATTAAATCGTAGGTTTACTTGTATAATATCCGAAAATAATTCTTCCGATTCGCTAAATGTTTATAAAATCACTATTTGTTTTTTAAGAAACCCTTAGGTTTTCTAAAGATTACCAAACAGTCCCACTAGTTTATGAAAAATATAGATTTACACTTTAGATACCCTTAAATAAGTTTTCACTGAACACATATTAGTCCTCCAACTTTACAAAGTTTACATTTTAGGTCCTTATATGTTTCCAATAGTCCCCAAAGTCTCAGAATGACAAAAATAGTCCCTCAAGTTACTAAAACAGTGAGTTAACAGTTTTAAACCTTTAAGTTTCAAAATTGACACATTTAGTCCCTTAACTTGTAAAAATCATATTTTTAGTCCAAATAAGTTCTAATAAGGGACATTATGTTTCATTTGACTCCATAAGTCCGTTTTTGATTATTTTAGCTCGTTTTTAAAGGTAAAAGGTATGTGTAATTAAACACATACCATTTGGCTCGCTAAAGCCCATTAAGCAAAATAATGGCCCGAATTAGTTTTCAAATGTACCTAAGTCCTTATTAAGCTTATTTAAGTTATAAAAATCAGTTTGGCTTATTAATAAGCTCAGATGAGCTTATTTGGGCTTGTTGGCCCAACACCCTTACCCGAAAAGTTAAGAAAAGGTCCATTAGGGTTTTCTTATTGAATCCAACTTGTTTTCTTAACTTATTAAGCTCCTTTAGGTATGCTTAAGCTATTTTAAGTGTGGGGCTTATTCATTAATCCATTAAGCTCGTTATTTGGGCTTTTTAGACCCGATATGAGCTCAAATAGAGGTTTAAAGGTTTGGACACGATTCCTTAGGGTCCGTTTGGTTTTTAAACGCAAGTTAAGGCATCTTAGGGTCTATGCGAGTTTTAATAAGCTCGTAGAACCCTTAATAAGCTCGTAGAGCTTCTAATTAAATTATGGGCTCATGGTCACGACCTGTTGGGCCTGTTTAGTTCGGACGTGGGATGTTGGGCCCAATTGGTCCATTAAGGGTCCGATTAACTTTAGTTATTCATGTTCAATCACATGCAATCGTTCTATAGTCCAATGTACGCATTCCCAAGCCAAGTTATTAAGTTTACACAAAACATTTATGTATGGGTTTTCATATGTTTCGAATACATGAAGTGATTTTCATTTAAGTAACTTTCTTGGTACTTTAATGAATCGTTAAAGACTCAACTCGATTTTTAACATGTTTTATGCTCGTTTAAGATGCTTGCACCACACAAGATCAAATGTACGTATATTGTATGTGCGTGAACCATGCATGGGTCGAACCATGCATGCTCACACCCACGTAACATGCCCAACACAAGTTTTACGTGACATTTATAACTAGACATGTAACAAACGACTAGAGTATAGACAAATATGAGCTTGGTTTGACTTACAATAGTCCTAGACTCTTGGTTCATGGATTTGGTAGACAACCCAACGTGTTTACACCCAAACCTGTAATAACCCACGCTTCAAAGCTTGTATACCTAATCCTTTGCTTGTACACTCTTCTTAATACTCTTATATGCGAAGTTAATGCTACCTTGAATCCTTAGCATGAATTGTGGGTGCGAATGGTTTTGGTTATGAGAGACCCGAATGCAAAAGGAGTAAGTGAAGAGATTTTAGCTTAGAGAGAGGAAATTTGGGAGTTTAGGAAATGTCCAAGTGATAATGCGAGTGAGTATTTATAGACTAATGAGCTAGTTAACTCCCCTTGGTCCTAAACTAACTAATAACGAGCCATATAGGGCGGTTTAAAGGTTTTCTAGTTAATCTCCCATGGTTTCTTGATAAACCACTAAGTACTACTCTTAATTACTTGCATGATGTACAAGATTTGCCAAGATTGGGAAAATCTTATGGATTTGTGTGTTGTTTGCTAATAGCTGCAGCATGTATGATAAAAGGGAGGCTCATTGGTTATTATCCAATGTGTAAATGTTAGTTAAGGGACTATTAGTACTAGTCTTAATTAACCAAGAGATGTACTAGTACTTTGGAGATCATTAAGAAGATTTCTAGGTGTGTATATGTATGGGATGTGGGTTTTCAAAGAGAAAGAAGGATCTCTAATGATCTTTAACTAGTGTGTATTAGCTAACTAGGAACATATTGTACAAACATTAATTAAAACCTAGATGTACATTGTACTTAGTGTAAGTTTTTAAGGACTTTCTAGTTGTTTTGGTCCCATAACCGGCCCTAGTGGCTTATTTACACAAGAATTGATTTAATTTTGTGTTTAAGGTTTAAAAGTGGGTATTGGTTTGAATCTAGGTAAGTCTAGGTATTTCTGGGGTGTGTCCAAATGTATTTCATTGCGAAACATAAACCTTTTACGTGACTAATAAAAATAAAGTACGTAAAGTTAATAATTATATATTACTTGGTTGATGTAAACCTTAATTTATTTGATGACCGTTTACATTAGATGATTATTTATAGTCAACGCGATTTAGCTTAAAAGTTAATTTAAAAGTAAACGCATATCGGACCAAAATAAATAGTGACGAATAATAGGAGTCATAAAATGATCTAAAATTAAGAAATGTTACAGTCTCTACCCATTAAAAGAGCTTTGTCCTCAAAGCTTAAGACCTTGTAGTGGATGACGAAGCCTGGATTGTGAAAAGTTGTGGGTATTTCTGTTTGAAAGAATCTTTACGTTCCCAGGTGAACTCAGGACCTCTCTTAGAGTTCCAGTGAACCTTAACCAATGGTATCCGGCTTCGCTTCAATCGTTTGATCTCCCGTTCCATGATTTCAACGGGCTCTTCTACAAACTGGAGCTTATCGTCAACATGAATTCTTTCTAACGACATGACCAATGGTTCGTCAGCGTAACATTTCTTCATATTAGACACATGGAAGGTATGATGAACTATGCTAAACTCTTGGGAAAGTTCCAGCTTGTAGGAAACTTTCCTAACTTTGGCTAACACCTGGAAAGGTCTGACATATCTCGGGTTCAACTTACCCCGCTTACCGAATCGTACAACCCCTTTCCAAGGTGAGACCTTGAGTATAATCCTATCCCCAACTTCGAACTCCATCGACTTTCGCTTCTGATCAGCATAGCTCTTTTGTCGATCCTAAGCAGCTTGCATCCTCTGCTTGATCAGGATGATCTTTTCCGTTGTTTCTTGGATCAATTCAGGACGAGTCAGTTGAGCTTCTCCAACTTCAGCCCAGCACACAGGTGATCGACATTTTTAGCTATAAAATGCCTCATAAGGTGTGGCCTTTATGCTAGCGTGATAACTGTTGTTATATGAAAACTCGGCTAGTGGGAAATGCTTAACCCATCCTTTGCCAAAATCAATCACGCAAGCACGTAGCATGTCCTTGAGAGTTTGGATAGTTCTCTCGCTCTGGTCGTCGATTTCTAGATGATACGCAGTGCTCATACTTATATCTGTACCCAAAGCTTTCTGAAATGATTTCTAGAAATTGGATATGAATCTCCCATCACGATCACAAATGATTGACACAGGTATTTCGTGTCTTGCTACTATCCTGTTCAGGTACAACCTTGCCAACTTGTCTAATGGATCATTCTCCCTTATTGGCAATAAGTGAGCAGATTTTGTAAGTCAATCCATAATCACCCAGATGGTGTCAAAACCTTGTGACGACTTAGGAAGCTTGGTAATAAGATCCATCGTGATATTATCCCACTTCCACTCGGGTATTGTTGGTTGTACTAAAAATCCCAATGGCCTTTGGTGTTCGACCTTGACCCTCGCACATGTCAAGCACTTGCTAACATAGGTGGCAATGTCAGCCTTCATGTTTGGCCACCAATATACCTTCTTCATGTCTTGGTACATCTTTTTGGAACCGGGATGGATAGAATACTTTGACTTGTGGGATTCATGCATAATTACGAATCTTAAGTCCCCATAGCAAGGTAACCAACTCCTGCCGTTTAAACATAAAGTTCCATTGATGCGTGGTTCCAATTTCTCCTTGGGTACATCCTTTCTGATCATACCGCCTACATCTTCATTCTTAAGATTCTCGGGTTTCAAGGCCTCGATCTGAGCTTCTAGTATTCGTTTAGGAAGATCCAAGCTAATAGTCATAACCAAGGCTCAAACCCGCAATGGCTTAATCTGTTCCTTACGGCGCAATGCATCGGCCACTACATTTGCCTTCCCCGGGTGATAACGAATGTCACAATCGTAATCACTCAACAATTCTAGCCAACGGCGTTGCCTCATGTTAAGCTCCTTTTGATCGAGAACGTGTTGTAGACTTTTATGGTCGGTGAACAAGGTGCATTTGGTTTCGTACAGATAATGTCTCTATATCTTTAGAGTAAACACTACCGATCCAAGTTCTAAATCATGAGTAGTGTAGTTCTTCTCGTGAACTTTTAGTTGTCGAGAATCATAGGTAATCACCTTCTCTTTCTACATCAATACAACACCTAAACCTTTGTGTGACACATCACATTAGACCACAAAGTCTTTACTTCCTTCAGGTAAAGCCAGAATTGGCGCACTGCATAACTTCTGCTTTATCAACTGAAATGCGTTCTCTTCCTTTTCACCCTAGTCAAACTTGATTCCTTTCTGAGTAAGCTTCGTCATTGATTTAGGAATCTTCAAAAATCCTTCGATGAACCTTCGATAGTAACCAGCAAGACCTAAAAATTGGCGAATCTCTGTCGGTGTCTTAGGAGTCGCCCAATCTTTGATAGATTCTATCTTGGCTGGATCCATGTGTATGCCTTTGCTATCAATGACATGCCCGAGAAATTGTACCTTCGGAATCCAAAATTCACATTTTGAAAACTTGGCATACAACTTCTCCTTCTTAAGCAATTCTAAAATGGACTTAAGATGTTCTTCATGCTCTTTCTTGTCCTTTGAATAAATAAGTGTGTCATCGATGAAGACAATTACAAACTTATCCAAGTAAGGCTTGCATACTCGGTTCATGAGGTCCATGAATATCGCAGGTGCGTTTGTTAGTTCGAATGGTATAACCTGGAACTTGTAATGACCATACCGAGTTTGGAATGCCGTCTTTGGAATATCTTGCTCTCGTACTATAAGCTGGTGATAACCTGATCTCAGATCTATCTTCGAATAAATAATGGATCCTTGGATTTGATCAAATAAATCGTCGATCCCCGGGAGTGGATAACGATTCTTCACTGTCAGTATTTAACTCCCGGTAGTCAATGCACATCCTGAATGACCCATCCTTCTTTTTGATGAACAAGACCGGGGCTCCCCAAGGTGAGGAACTCGGTCTTATGAATCCTTTGTCGAAAAGCTCTTACAGTTGTTCTGATAATTCTTTCATTTAGGACGGAGCCAATTGATATGGTGCTCAAGCTACGGGAGCGGCTCCTGGAATTAGATCGATCTGAAATTCCACTGGTCGAGTCAGAGGAATACCTGGCAAGTCCTCGGGAAACACTTCAGGAAAATCTCTGATGATAGGTACGTCTTTAAGTTGCTTTCCTTCCAATTTGTCCTCCTCTTTCTTGGTGGATATATGTGCCAAAAAGACCTGGCATCCCTTCGCCATGTACTCTTGAGCTTTTGAACATGAGATAACTGTCAACCGAGATTCTCTCCCGTTGCTACTTTCGTTGCCACAAAAAGTCAAAGTTTCATTCCCATAGGGAACTTGAACAAGTTTCTCATCGCACACGATCACGGCGTGACATCTTCTTAACCAGTCCATACCGATAATGACGTCGAAACTACCCAGTTCTACGGGCATTAGATCTATGTTAAACGGATGGTCTAAGAAATTTAAAGTACAACCTCGTATATAGTGTATATCCTGACTATCTTCCCATCAGCTAATTTGACATCATAACTATTTTCTAATGGAGTTGGGGCGATGTTAATCAGGGAACTAAATGCAGTGGATATAAAGCTTCTATCGGCACCAGTGTCGAATAAGATAGATGCATAGTGGTTGTTTAAGAGGAACGTACCCGTAACAACATTGGAATCCGGGTTTCCCGATGCATTCCCTCTCTTCTCTGCATTCCCAACTGCATACACCCAGCCTTGTGCATTCCCATTCCCTCCATCCTTATTCTTCAACTTAGGACAATCTCTCTTGAAATGCCCTGGTGCTCCACACTCAAAACAACCATTCCTTTTGGGAATTGCCCCATTGCCCTTGTGAGTATTAGCAACATGTGTGTTACCAGTACTCCTACAATCGCGGGTAAAGTGCCCTACCTTGTTGCACTTGTGGCACTTTTGGGTGCACGGGCCATTATGGTGAAAATGGCACTTGGTGCACTTGGGCAAAGATCCCCCATACGGCTTCTTTTCGCCTGTCCCCATATTGTAGACCTTGGTGACATTCTGCCTCTTAAAGGGTTGTTGTTGGTGACCATGGTTGTTTCTGGATGAATCATCAGCCTTCCTTTTGTTGTCAGACTGCCTTTCTGCGTAGGTGCGGAGTTTCTGATCCATCAAGTCGTTGGCCAACTCAATAGTCTCATCCAACATCTTGGGTCTGGCAGATTTGACGTTCCTATAAATGTTGTCAGGAAGTCCACTGATGTACTTGTCAACCTTCTCAGTTTCATTGGCAACAAACTTGGTACATATCAGGGTTAGCTCTTGGAAACGTTCAGTGTATGCTGGAACATCGTTCCCCTTGACCTTTAGGTTCCACAGCTCGATTTCTAGTTTCTTGATTTCACCCTGCGGACAATACTTGTCCGTCATCTTTTTCTTGAGTACTTCCCAAGTCATTGCATATGCCTCAGGACCTAAGGTTCTTATCTGACCATTCCACCAAGTCAAAGCAGCACCTAACAGAGTGCAGGTGGCAAACTTCACCTGATTCTCAATAGCACAACCACTGATATTGAAAACTGACTCCATCTTCTCAATCCACCGAGTCAAACCGACCACGCCTTTAGTCCCTTTAAAGTTCAAAGGTTGACACTTTATGAAGTCAGCGTAAAAACAAGGGCGCGCAGTTTGCACATTCCTTCGGTTATCCCTGTGTGAACTATGGCTTCCATCTCCATTAGTGGAGTTTCGCAGAAGGGCTTGATCAATCATAGCTTGGATGGATTACGGGGTCATGTTGTTTGGGTTGGTGTTGTTAGGAGTAGTATTTAGTCCTCGTCTTGTCACAGGTGCCATGATTCGTCTAAATCATAAGAGACAATACGTAAGGTCACAATCATAACAAGGTACATAATAATTTAAAGATGTGATGTTAACATAAGAGAGGTATATAGTACAACATAACACATCTATTTCATTCATAACTTAGAAATTTTTTACATGAAATAGTTTCTGATTACACAAAATACGATACAAAAGATCTAAGGCTATGCTAGCGGGGAAAAACCCCTAATACTTAACATTCCTGTACAATGACCTAGCAAGATAATAACATAAACTACTAGACGTGACTGTCGGCATCCCCAAAAGCATCCTGATGATCTGGAATCCTAACATCTAGTGCTGGCTGCCTAGCTCTCCTCTGCTGCTCTCGCAGTGCTAACAACTCGGCCTGCATGTCGCCCATCCCTCGCCTCATGTATCTAATCACACGGAGAGTCTCTACCATCTGTGCTTGACGCCTACGGTTAGTCTCTCAAAGTGCTGCTATCTCAGCCTGCTGCATCTGAAAGCGAGTCTCATGTACCTGATGCTATGTCTGAATGAGAGTACCCTGCAGCTGTAGCTGTGTTTGATGTGCCTAGAGATGGGTCTCGTGTGCATACACATGATCACGGTGGGTCTGAAGCTCCTGATGGGTCACCTGGCTCATTCCTATTGAGTGAGCCCAAGCCTCTCAGGAAGCATAAGCCTCCTCCTTCACCATGCATACTGTCTCTTGGAGAGTTATCCTATCCTGTAGGTCCTAGGTATCGGATCTGACTAGCCTTTGTAAGACGATAGATAACTTGGATAAATCCAAATCAACTATATGAGAGACACTGACTATGAATATTTCTGTGTATCCATGCTTGTGGAGCACAGCAAGCTGTGACCCTGGTATGACCTCTCCACGGGTCAATAGTGCTATATCAGGAACTGCCTCTGCCGGATCTACCTAAGTATCCCTAATACCATACCCAACCTCACTAATCCCCTGCCATCTCGCTTCAGCATCTACGGTGCTGATAAACCCATAATCTACCCCTCGATCTCCGGTAGGTCTGGCAGTAGACTCTCCCCGATCTCATATCTAGAGCCTAGAGTAGACAAACACAACCTCTTGCGAGGTGGCTGCTCGGACTTGGGAATATCTTCCTAACGGTAAAACAGGTGGAGGATGTAAAGAGATGGTGAGGTTGTAGATCCCGTTAGGATAAACTCATGCAGCTATTAAGGATGATAGCCAAGATGTATAAAACAGTTTGACTATATAGAAACACTGATTATGAAATTCTATGTGTTAAGCGAATCTTAACACAAAAAGTAACTAATGAAAAATAATATAGCAGAACTAAAATAATAACTTCTATTAATCGCTTTTGAACGATACAGAATACTAACATTTAGATATGATTGGCTCAATGAGATTATCTTGAGTCGTATTCTAACTTGCCAAGAGGGACCTTTTATAGACCTAAGGATAAACCCTAACAGCTTAACAAAACGCATACATATCTTTCCTAAGATATCTCATACATATCCTTAAAACATACTAACTATTTTCTACAAACGGTACTACTAACTGATCAGTACTTAACCACTTTGTACATGGTCAGTACTAAGACTATACTAACGTACTAACTATATGTACTGTCGTAACTAAGTTTTAGAAAAACATAAATCCTAACAATCCTCCCTAAACATGAATGTAGAACTATTGATTCATGTTTCTTCAAATTTATCTTCTTTAAGCTCTTAGAGGATGTATCCAAACACTTTATCATTTCTTGATCTTTTAAACTCTATCCTTCTTCAGCAGCAACTTTGTCTTTCTCATCAACCGGCAACATCTTTTTCACAACAATCTAACAAGTTGGCTTTATAGTTAATGAACTACCAGCCATATAAACCGAATTTGATGTTCCTTTACCAGTAGCCGTTTGCTCTGGGATAGTTAACTCTTTATTTAAAAACATGGTGAGGATTAATTACATACAGTTTTTGGTAAAACTGTAACCACACGGAAATTGATTTGTCTTTACCAAATACCATTTGCTTTTGGACTAGCCAATGCTTCATTGCCATAACATGGTGCATTGATAAACCATATAGTTTTTAGCAAACTATCAGCTATCAACAGATTTGATTAGTCTTTACCATGAACTGTTTGATCATGGACTAGCCAACTCTTCACCACAGAAGCAAGGTGAGTTGAGAACCCTACAATTTTTAGTAAATTGTCAACCATAAACGGATTTGAGAAGTCTTTACCACAAGCCGTTTGCTTATGGACTAGCTAGTTCTTATGCCTGTTAAGCATGGTGAACTGATGACCATTTGTTGTGTGGTGGTTAGCCAACACTCAAACCCTTCTCAATTCCCAATCAACCTTAGTCTTACAGGTTCTAACTCTGCAAGTATATAATTCTTGATAAACCCTGATCAATCTCTAAAGCCAAAGTAACTGTCTTCTCAGACTCTAACTATAACTTTCAGCAATATGCAACCAGTACTTCCTTTCTCAAAGGATACTTCTTTTCTACCAGCATATGAATGACTAATCCTGTTTCAGTCACTAAGGTATGTACTCCTGAAGAACTATGCAACTTCCAACTCACTATAATCCAATCTAGCTGTGAATTCCAAAACTAATTTTCATCATCTGGGTTGAACATAACCATCAAATTTCACCAAAGTACTCTGTCAAATCCTTCAGGTATATCATCTTGAAATCTGTCCATTACCAGTTGATACACAGCATTCAGATCTTCTCTATCAAATATGGACAATACTATCATCAAAGTACTAAAGTATCTCTTTTGTCCATTACTTCAATTCACAATATTTTTGATTACTCTCATGGGTTCACTTAGATCATCGTGGTTTATAGTTTCCAAGAACACGCTGTCCTTCCATTCAATTTGATTGGATATTTTCTTCCAAGTATTTCAAAATCCATACTATCTTTTTCTACATCCGAGCTATGTAAGATGTAATCTCAGCTCATCATTCTCTTTCTCACTATCATCTTCAGAAGTATGTTTTTGAATATATCTTCTTTTCCTTGACTTTATCTTTTCCTAGTACCAAGTTTTCTCTTTCTGGTACTCTCTTCTTCTTTACTTTCCTTCTGAACTTCTTCTTTACTTCCCTCCTTGAGTGCTTCACTTTTAGAGGAATCAAATCCTTTCTCATTCATCCTTTTGATCAATTTTTCATCTTCAGCAGAACCAATAGAGATAAAATCTTCATCTGACCTCTTAATCTTCCAAAAAAGCTTGTGATAGTCCTTGTATAGGATCTGATTAGCCTTTTGTAAGACAGTAGCTAACTTGAATAAATTCAAATCAACTATGTGAGAGACACCGACTATGAATATCAAGTGTTAATGCGGAATCTTAACACAAGAATTAAGAAGAAACAATAATACTAATTTGCTATTAAGCTCTAATGCTTCTATTGATATTTTTCAATCACGTACATAACATTGTGCCTTAGGGTTCCTCTTATACACCAAGGAAACCCTAATGGGCTTTACAAACGTGTGAAAGGATAATACATATCCTTTCCTAAGATATCTCTAAGATAACTCTAAGATAACTATTACTATTCTGTTACATAACGACTTACATGACAGACTTAACTAATCATGACTAGTACTAACTCTAGTACTGCTATTCTACTAGTACTAACTTAGTACGTCAACTAACTTAAGTACTTACTGCAATTAAAAACTCAGTACAACCAAACATAACTATTACTACCAGACTTAACTGTTATACTACCAGTATTAAGTATTTTACAATCTATTTCCCAACAATCCTCCCCTAACTTGATCTTCACTTGTGAACTTCAAGTTCCTTTAATATATTCTTGATCTTTACTTTAAACTATTTCAGCTTCCTGAGGACTCCGCCAAATACAGATACGCCTCCGTAAGCTTTGGCAATATTTTTAATCAATTCCATAATGTTTTACCCACGCCAGCTCCCCCAAACAGTCCAATTTTTCCTTCCACTCGAATAAGAGGGCTAAAAGATCAACTACTATAATTACCGGTTTCAAAAATGGTGATAATTTTATATCTAACGTATAAAGGCCAGGCGCCGATCTATGAATAGGAAATGGTTGTGCTTATATCTACAGGACCTAAGTTACAACAAGGCTCCCAAGCACGTTAAAAATTACGCCCTTAGGAGTCGCTCCAACCGACCATAACACTTAACGGAGCTCCCCGTATTATGTACGTCCATTACCTCTCGTTAGACCGACTGTTACACTCTAGCTACGGCCCTAACATCGATTGTTTCCTAATAATGCTGACCTCACAAGTCACATTAATTGGTTCACCGATTGATATCTCGGCCTAAATAACTACCACAGCCGTTTATAAAATATTAGGCATTTTGCCTGGCGGAAAAGCTACATGTTGTAAATAGAATTCTTCAAATTATTCTTGATCTGCAACACTTCAAATCATCTCTTTTGATCTTTGCAGCAACTATTCTTCAAATTTCTTCAGCAATCCGTCATTAATCAGCAACATTGACAATTATGTAACATTCAAATCATATTAGTTTTCCATCTATTCACATCACTTCTAGTGTGTTAACTCCTGTGAGAGGTGAATCTTGAAAATTTTTAAATGGATTTGATGTCTCTTTACCATTAGCCATTCACTTTGAGTATTAGTCCTTTGTCCACCATAATAGTGCAAATCCATGTTTGACTGAAAACCATTTTCAACTCTCAGTACATTAAACCTTGGTGATTGAATACCATATGTTTTTTGGCAAACCATTACAAGCCAAAACGATTTGATTATGCCTTACCTGTAGCCATTTGCTCAGGCTAGTCAATCCTTTGACACCTAGAAAAGGTAAAATTCCAATGTGGATGATGACCATAACAACTCTTTAATACTGGAAACTTGGTGAGTTAACATAGCCATCCACTTTTGGTAAAAGGTGACAACCATCTAATATGGATTTTATAATTTGTCTTTCCATAAGGCCATAATCTTATGGACTAGTTATGGTTTTTCCACAGCCTTTACTACAAACCATAAACTTGTGGGCTAGCCAACTCTTCACTTAAACAGATATGGTGAGTTGAAAACCATACAACTTATTTGCAAGTTGTCAACCATAGAACGGATTTGAGAAGTCTTTACCAAGAGTCGTTTGCTCCTGGACTAGCCAGTCCTTATGTCGGTTAGACATGGTGAAATGATAATGGTGAACTGATGACCATTTGTTGTGTGATGGCTAGCCAACACCCAAACCCTTCTCTCTTCCACTATAGTTCACAGCTTCCAACATATGACTTCTAACTCATCAAACTTCACTACTTCCTAATACCAGCTTGCTTTTCCATCATTTTTAACATTTTGTAGCAATTCTCATATGGCATTCCTCCTTGAAGTTTCTTATCTAGCATGGTTTTGCATATCTCAGCAGATAAAGGATATTTTCTTTCAATTAGCATATATATATCCATTGACTCCAAGTTCAAACAATGGACTCTACAGGAATCATAATATCTCCAACTTATGATCCTTTGCTGACCTAACAAACTCCAAATAGGATCTGTACTCAGAGGTTCTTCAAACATATTCTTTAAATACTTCCAAAGTACCTTCTCTAGCTCATCCTCTGGTCCATCCATCCCATATCTATTCATTACAATCCTATATAACTCAGTAAGATCATCTCTAGATATATCCTTCAGCATAGCACCAAAATTAATGTACACTGTATCAGTTCCATCTTCCCTAACTATTTGGTACACTCCTTTTTCTCCTTGCTTGATGATCTTATAGGTAGCTATACTAGGTGATTTCATAGCTACAGGAACAGGATTAATTGGAATTTTAGTACCTGAGACAGAATCATCTTGTTCACTAACTTCATCTGAACCTTCAGAATCATCCTTATCAAGGTCTGTATGCAATCCTTTTCTTGCCATTTGTTTTCTCCTCTTTCCAGACTTCTTGGCTGGCTCAGCATCCTTTGCTTCATCATTCTTCAGTCTTTTTGTAGTCTTTGTCTGGAGCTCTTCACCAAATCTTTTCAAACTAGCTTTAGTGGCTTCAAAGTTTATTGGTGCAAAAGATTCAACCTGTTTCACTAGCTTATCAAATTCTTCCTTAACTTCTTCAAAACTCAAATTCTTCAGCTGAGATAACTTCCATGTCCCCTGATTCTTCAAGTAATTCATCATATAAGTCTTCAGCTGTGATTGGGTCATGGGCTTATTTCTTTTAGCTCTTGCTCTTTCCTCTGCAAAATATTTCTTCCTTTGATTTACTAGATCAACCATCTTCTTTGCAAAATCTTCTCCTTGTAAGTCACTTCCTAGCATACTTTTTGACAACTCTGCATTAGCTTCAATCTTTGCTCTAATTAAATCCCAATCTTCATCTGTGTAATGCTGAGCTTCAAATTGAACTTGAGCTCTTCTTTTCTTTTGTTGCTCATTTAATTCTTCTTCTTCTGCAATTCTTTGTGCTAGGAGAGAATCCAAATGTACTTGTTTAGCCACCTCTTCTTTCTGTAAAGTATCCAATCTGATTGCTTCAGCAAGGCTAGCTTCCTCCTGTAAAATTTGTTCCTTTGACTTCTTAGGAGTTTCTTCAATGATCATAGGAGCTTTTCCTGCTCTTTGGCCTTTATCAGGAGAAGGAATAGACCTTTTAGCACTGCCAGTACTAACTTGTTCACTAACAGTACTAATTTTAATACTGCCAGTATTAACTCCTTCAGCAGTATTAACTTCTTTAGCACCAGTATCAACTTCTTCTTGAAAAACCAAGCTTGAGACTACCTTCTTTCCCTTAGTCTCTTTTCTTCTCTTATCTCCTCCCTCTATCTATGGACTTTGGCTTTAGAGAGGCAACCCTGGAGAGAGTTTTGGCTGCTTCAAGAGTATTTGGACTTATGTCTTCCACTTGTTCCTCCTCTGATGCATTTACTTTTGTCATAGAAGGAGTAGCCAATCCTTGTACCAAAGAAGCTAAAGGTTCATCTTGACTTTTCCTCCCCTGAGCCTTAGGTTCTTCCTCTTCAGAGTCTGATAAAACCACATTTCTCCTTTTCAAAAACCCTTCCAACTTCTTCACTTTCTTGCTAAAACTTCAAATAGCATTCCCCATTGTCAGCTGGTTTGTTTAAGATTTCGTTTCCAGGCTGTCAATTCTTGATTCAACTGAGGAATATTGATAGTAAATACATCTATAGTCATTTGTCTGTGAGCCTGTTCTTGTGGGGGTGAGAAGTGTTGGTGGACAGGAGATGGCTCCTCAAAGGTGTGTTCAAATGGTGCAGGTTCAGTTTCAGGAATAGGTGTAGGTGTAGGAATAGGTGTAGGTGTAGGAATAGGTGGTGGTGATTGTACTGGAGGTGATGATGTAGATGGGACTGGAGGTGTGGATGATGATGGTTGAGATTGAGGCACAACATGATGTTCTTGACCTGCATTTGGGTTAGTAGTAGCAACAAGTAACATAGCAGGCAATAAAGGTCTTGGTGCCCCTCGAAAACCCCTTTTCATATTCCCAAAGATCTTTTTGGTCAGGGTCACAGCCAGATAAAGGTGTTTGTTTTCCGTTTGAATATTCAAAATCATTTGCAGAAAACGAGGATACATCAAAAACTTCGTCTTGCTTTTCAAATTTGCCACCATACCATCAAAAATAAGTTTTGAAAAATTATAAACTCTATCAGTGGATAGACAAATCAAAGCAGTAGCAATATTGCTACCGAATTGATCCCATCCACCACTTTTAGAGCTTATACAGTGCAAAAGATGGTGGACTAAATATCTCCATTGGGGTGTGAAAAAACTTTTCCAAAAGGTAAAGGTTCCATCAGTAGGATACCCCATTTGCCCCATCCCCTCAAAAATTTCATCATTTGGCAACATTGTAATCCCTGTGGCATCTGCTAATTGAAGTGTATCTCTAATAGACGCCTCAGTGATTGTGTACCTTATGGTATCAATGGTTGCATTTATTTCTAGAGTCCCATCAGCTATAGTATTGGTAGTAGCAGTCTGCCAAAACTGTTTTACAAGGGAATCATAGATAGTTGGATTAGAAGTTAAGGCATACCTGAGGTTGGAACCTCAGAGAAAATCCACTATCTCAGCAAACCCTGCACTTTCGTCAGGCTTGCGCAAAAACCCCACTTGATTGTGTTTGTCACAATATTTTAATTGGGCCATGAGACAACCGTATCAATGAGAGGGATGAATGTTTACTTGGGTTTTGATGCGAGTGAGGTTGTAGATGCTGGTAACAGGACGCTTGACTATTTTCGTTATAAAATTAAAGAAGATTTTTACTTTGCGAAAAGGAGATAGCAATAAAAAGATAAGTATGAAAGAGAAATCAAACTTTATCTATATATAGCTTCTCTGAGAAACGACAATAGCGCCGTAAAAATCTGTAACGGTAACATTTAAACAGTGATAAAACAGAAGAAAGTCAAATTTCCCGCAACCAGCATTAATAAAAACCTACCAGTATTAAAAATTACACTACCAGACTTAATTTTGGTCAACCAGAATTAATTAAGAATCAACCCGAATTAACTCTTTTTCAACCAGAATTAAGTATTGACTGAAAATTTACAAAAGCTAAAACCTTATCACTCCTGCCTTTCATCTGCACATCCATGCTATGCCTGCAAAAATTAGTCTAAAACAAAGAAAAACATGCTGCAAGAGATTGTATAGACAGAATTAATGAAAACTAACTACCCGAATTAATGCTGCTTAACTACCAGTATTAACATGACAGAACTACCAGTATTAATATAAACTAACTAACAGTATTAAGATAAACTTAGCTACCAGAATTAAACAAACTATACAACTAAGCCTCCCCTTAAATGTAGCTATGGGTTTATCATACCAATGCTAACCACCAAGTAATTAAACCGTGGTCCATCAAAAGGTTTGGTCAACAGGTCAGCTACATTTAAGTCTGTGTGAATTTTCTCCACACTAATGAGCTTCTTCTCATAACAATCTCTTATAAAATGGTGACGTATCTCGATGTGCTTTGTCTTGGAATGATATACTGGGTTCTTCACAATGCAGATTGTGCTTTCATTATCAATGTGGATTTTGGTATTCATGAAATTGAAACCATAGTCCAGCAATTGATTTTGAACCCACAATACTTGTCCACAGCAATTTGCAGCAGCTACATATTCAGCTTCAGTTGTTGAAGTAGCCACTATTGTCTGTTTCTTACATTGCCATGAGATAAGTCTTTGTCCAAGAAATTGACAACCACCTGTTGTGGATTTCCTGTCAAGGTTGGACCCACCATAATCACTATCAGAGAATGCTTCCAAGTCAAAGGGTGATTCCCTAGGATACCATAAGCCCAAGTTTGGTTTGCCCTTGAGATACTTGAAGATTCTCTTGACAGCATTGAGATGAGAAGTCTTTGGAGTTACCTGAAAACGTGAACAAACACATACTGCATACATAATATCAGGTCTAGAGGCAGTTAAGTACATGAGGGAACCTATCATGGATCTGTACAAGTGTACATCTACATCAATAGCTTCCTCATCCTTTGTCAGAGGCACCTTGGTCTCCATGGGTGTTATTGCAGCTTTCACATTTACAAGATCAAATTTCTTGAGTATCTCAGCTACATACTTGTCCTGAGATATGAAGATTCCTCCCTTGTTCTGTTTGACTTGTAGACCTAAGAAAAATGTGAGTTCACCCATGGAACTCATCTGAAATCTGCTTTTCATCAAGGCTTCAAACTCATCACACCAAGACTTGTTGGTAGAACCAAAAATGATATCATCAACATACACTTGAACCAGCATGATATCCTTTTTGTCCCTTTTAATGAATAAAGTCTTGTCAATTGTGCCCCTCTTGTATCCATGCTTCTCTAGGAATGTTGATAAAGTAGCATACCAAGCTCTAGGAGCTTGATGCAGTCCATACAAAGCTTTGACCACCTTATAAACCTTATTAGGATGATCAGGATCAACAAAACCAGGAGGTTGTGAGACATAAACCTCTTCATCTATAGTGCCATACAGAAAAGCACTTTTGACATCCATTTGGAATACTATGAACCCCATAAATGAGGCAAAGGCTAAAAATAACCTGATAGCTTCTATTCTTGCCACAGGAGCAAAAACCTCATCATAGTCAATACCTTCTTCCTGTGTGTACCCTTGGGCCACCAATCTTGCTTTATTCCTCACAACCACACCTCTTTCATCTCTTTTATTTCTGTAGACCCACTTCACTTTGTAGCCAATCACCTCATTATTCATGAGGTTAGATCTACAAGAAACCCATACTTGTTGAAGCTTGAACTGTAACAGATCTTCTACATGGCTTGAACCCAACTTCATCTTGTAAAAGCTATCAACAATCCTTTTTTAGAGTTCCTACCTGAGATAGAAAACAGGCGAAACAAACAATGGTTGTTGATCTAATGTGATTGATCTTTTGCTGGTTTTGAATATGACTGAGAAGAGCATGAGCTCCTGGTTTATTTTACACTTTGCTTCTAGTTTGCACGGCTGACTTAGGATCTCCAAGTATTTGACTTTTTGGGTGAATACTATGAATCCTAAGTGTAGGAGTAGGGACTATGACTTCAATTTCTGTAGGAAGACTGTTGAAGTCAGTTATCACACCCTCCTCATCATAAGATGCCTCATCAAAAATTCCTGTCTCAGACTTGTGAAAGATTTCGAGCTCTGGCATAGGTGAATCATCATCATCAAAACTACCAGTATTAACTGGCTCACTACCAGTATTAACTGAAGTAGTACTGGTAGTGGTGTTTTCAGATACTTTTCCTAAATGCTTTAGAGCAATTTCTTCCAACTCTCTTCTAAAAGCTTGAATCTTAGGATTATCTTCTGAAGTGTCAGTAGAAAAAGCCTTCTTCTCTTGTTGAACGTCGTCCAGATCACATCTTTCATTGAATTTATGGAAGATTTTCCTGATTAAGCTTTTCCTTCAGTATTCCTCATCAGTTGAAGTACAACAATAAGCTCTACATCCTCATCTTTTTCTCAAGAGGCATTAAAACTTGAGTTTGTGAAGTAATTGCAAACGGTATGTTATTTCTTTCTTAAGCACCTGCATGTGGGTTAGCTGATTACAAAGATACAGGCAATATAGGTTCATAGAATCAGTAAGATAGTCAATAATCAAACATCCATCTATCTCCTACTCCTTTGACATTGGGTTTATCTTCAAGAAAAGTTACATGCAGATTATTACTTCTACTCTTTTGGTTACTAAAATTATAAAGCCCTATAGGCTTTGCTATTTAGTGAGTTAACCAACTCAGAATTCTTCATCAATTTGTTCCATCAAACATGCCCAAGGCACACAAAGAGTATCTAGAATGGCAACAATGACACCCAAAAGGTCTTATGTAACTAATAATTGGTTTTGCCAAACAAAAGCTCATAGGGAATTTTGTTTTTGAGGTTTTGTCACTCTTACCCTATTAAAAATTATAGCAAGGCAGTACTAACTGGCTTCAGCCCAAAAAGTGGTTGGTAAGAGAAGATCTGCTACATAGTTCTAGCACCACAAAAAGGGTTTCTGTTCATTCTTTCAGCAACTCCATTTTGTTGTGGAGTTCTGGCATTACTATACTCTTGTTTTATTCCCTTGTTTCCACAAAATTCAAGCACATCTCTATTCTTAAATTCAGTGCCATTATATGATCTAATGATTTTAACCCTATGACTAAGCTGGTTTTTAATCTGCCTAATAAAAGTCTAAATAATGCCACTAGTTTCATCTTGAGCCAAAAAGAATACCCAACTAAAACTGGTACAATCACAGTAATATACAAGGCAACAACAATGCATGAATTAATGCTTTTCACATAAGTAGACCAAAAAGACCATATGCAATGTGTGAGAGTTTGCTCATTGATTAATCTTTCTAACTTGCCTTGCAAGAGGCCCCTGTGTTTGTTTGCCTTTATGGGGCAGACGTCAACACAAGTGTTGGTATCATTTATTGAAAACCTTGGAAGGTAGCCCTCTGACAAGTTTTCCCTTCACAAGTTACTTAGATTTTTAAAATTGATATGACCTAACCTTCTATCCATTAGATTCATAATGTGGCGTTTAGCAAAATCAAACAGCAAAAACCTTTTGCATGAGTAGGTGTCTTCATATCAAAACTATACATATTGTGGTGTCTAGAGACCTTTAAGAGTATTTGATTTTCATTAGGCATCTTAAAGTCAGAAGACACAACAAGACATTCAGTTTCAGTAAAAGAAACTGTGCTCTTAACACATATTTATGAATTGAAGAAAAGTTAAAATGCCTAATTCTTTTACAAAAGACACACTATCAAAATCTAAAATACCAACTCTTTATTCTCCTTTACATATATTGTCGTGTGGTATATCCTATATCATAACACGGGGTCGATTCTTAGATTTGGCTAGTTTCTAGAGAGAGAAACACTTGAGAGAGAATATCTAGAGAGAGAAAGTGTTTTTCTATGAAAGTAAAATAATGACTAGCTACTCTCTTCCAAAGTTGGAAGAGGATATATATAGTACTTACAATATACCGGGTATTCGTACCTGACTTAAAACCGAAAAACATACTATTAACTATTAAACTACGAGCTATAATAAACAGTAAAATACACTGGGTGACCGAGTCTTTTTCTAATATCTAACAATCTAATCTCCCCTAAAAGGAGGTCACCCCATACAATACCAAACTTTAATCACATTCAGTACTTAGCTCGTAAACATTTGATATCATGTACATTTGGGATAGTAATCTTTTGATTCATCTTTACGCTTTGTCTTTGACTGTGAGCTTGAGCTTTCTGAGATCAACGTCCAAGACATATTCTTACATCATCTTGTGATGGATCGCCACTGTGCACTTTGTGAGAAATACATGACATCAGAGTTTCGGAATGCTTTGACAACTTTTATGAGATCTTCCATAACATCATAACAAGTGTAGGTCGTGTCTGAGCATTCGGTTATTTACTTGACATCTCATGAACTGGGAATTTCCATCTCCATCTCCATCTTTACGATATCCTGTAATGAAACAGTTAGCAATAAAGAGAAAATGAGTTGAAAAGACAGACTAAGGTTTCTTATGAAAGAATTTTGGTAACACTCGAGAGTTTTGATGTTTTGTCAAATGATGTCAATACCGCAAATCATATACTGGAACAAGATTGGATTCACACAGAATCGCAACCATCCGTTCTTTCCAGTTTCACAAGATTGATTCTTATAGAATCGCACAATTCACCTACCTAGGAGCTTGTTGATTGGCTCTAGCAGGATTACCATCTCATTGGAAAACCATCGTTTCACTCGAATTTCTGCAATATCACATTGGATAAATGCGTAGTGACCCTCTATGATAGACTTGTTTCCACAGTGTGTAAAGACAAGAGAATTGGACTAATATGTGTCCTAAATGAGATAAATGACGATCTCTCTTGGCTTCTAGACTCAATATTGCGTTTTGTTCTAGTAATCAATCGGCTGGAGCAGACTGCCACCTTTTTAATATCGACTATCTCAGAATAAGAAAGTCAATAGAAACATGTTGATCTCCGTGATAAATGAAACAAAATTCTTTGAAAGATTCTAGTGCTAGGGAGGTTAATGCATGCACACGGGTCAAGATGTCGATCTTCATGTCAGCCAATCATCTTAGTGATTCTGGGCAGCATATGAATTGACCTCTGGCAAAAGGGGGGGGTTCCGGTTTCTGCCTAAGTGAATGGGAGGCTTCTTCATTCCACCCCCTTATCTTTATAATTTCCTTTTTATTCATCACGCCCTTCAGTGCTTACCGAGACTTCGTGCTATGAACCTTGTTGGGTTAATTCAGTGCTAGGCTCCATCTTCATTTGGCACTTTTCCTATTCTTACTTTTACTCCTTTTTCATTCATACCTAACGGACTTCTACAGCTAACAAGTGGAATTGTCCCTGGGTATATCCCTCCGATTATGGCTGATCATTGGGAATAGTACTAACCCTTACCAACCTATGACACCAATTAAGTAAATGTAATGTTCGTCTTTTGGTACAGATCTCCTTACTAAAACCAATTGAAAAGTCATTAAGGTACTTCTGATATAAATATCAAAGCGTTATGTACCTCTAGATTTGTTTTTGACATTTTCAGAATGCTTCCCTCAAAATGTGCTTCGGTATTCGAAATTGTTTAAGCATGTTTGGGTCGGGGTAATAATATGAGTCCTAATATCCACCGTTTTTCTTTATACACATGATTTTTAATCACATTTCCTCACCCTTATTAAAAATTTTAAAACCCGTTTGACATTTTGGATATCAATTGATTTAAATATGTAATCAAATTTGGGAGAAAAATGTGGCTTAATTCGCAAGACGTGTAAGAGACATAATTAAAACATGCTATCCCCCTCAAACCGTTTATGGATTACATTTACTTCTACCACCTCAGTACATACAATAGATTAACTAGCTACTAATGTACAAGGTTATATTATCACAATAAGACATAAGATGACCTTTTGATTATAATGACGATGTCGTCACATTGTACTGTTGATCCAGCCTGTATGTTCAATATCTCTTATTCTTCCTCCAACAAAGCTATTGCTAACATCGATAGATCCTTCTGATCTGTAGATTTATCGACTTGCTAGTGATGAAGTCTTTTTTTTGCTTCTTCTCATTGTCATTCCTCTGACCACTTTCTAGTCTCCATGCCCTTATTGTACTCGTACAGATGAAAGTTTTTACCATTTAGCCAGCTTTACCATGACTCTTTTCCAACGTCCCAATCACTAAACGTGTAAGCTCATTCAGACCTCAACGCTTTCCTTTGATCATTTTTTATCATCTGTAAACAACGGTCTCTTGGGCTAGGACGATCGTATAGTCTTCTTTGAATAATAGTCATCTGCATCCCAATTAGGACGGTCAAGTTGAATCTTTGTTTATAACTTCAATCCCGAGCTGTAAGTCTCCCCAAAGAAAAACGATTTTGATCACCAAGGTTCTTATCCACATGTTGACTGCCGTGGTGAAGACTAATCTGTCTGTCTTGTCAGATGGTTGAGCTTTCTTGAATATTGAGAAGGAACCATGATCTTCAAAATCATTTGGATGAAGATTTTTTAAAATCCTTTTCCGAGATCCTGTATTCTTGGTAATCAGCTCGGCGAAGAATTATCTCTCTTAGGTAGTTGTATCCATATTTTTCAAACACTTTGACACTGACTACACTGAGAATTCGCATCGCAATCTGACTGCTTCACGATCAAAGGACTCACTGTGTTTGTTGATATAGAATTCCTTTCTCCTAAACCACCAGTGAGTGATGCCATAAACCGCACTGATGTCATATTCGCGTTCACTCTCAACCCATAATGATGGAACTAATTCTTTAAGGCCAAAGTCTAGGTAATGAGCGGCTTTGAGTTTGGATATGGATAAGGCAATTTTTCGCTCTTTGTCACCTGTCAGCAAATAATCCAGATCCTTATTGAAGAAGAATTGTAG